>JALBYZ010000071.1:0-68714 GCA_038050575.1 Globisporangium mamillatum
CCTCCGCGGCCCCCGCCCCACGGCCGCGCCCCGCGCGCCCGGGCCCTCCACCCCCGCCCCCTTTTATACCCCCCCCACACAAAAATTGACCCCCCCCCCCCCCCCCCCGCGGGGGGGGGGGGGGGTACAATTTGTATCGTGATTATACCGTCTTGAATACCGTACATGTACCGGTATTCATATCGATATTTGAATTATTTTCTGCAGCAAAAAGTTAAATAACACAATTATGAAAATTATCCTCAAAATAACAGACTACGTGGTACACACCACATCGATCTTGCGGGGTTTGTTGCTGCTGCCCCATTTCTTGCCAGTGCCGCACATGCGCGACGCGGCGGGAACTAATGTAAAGCGCTGGTGCTCTTGCTGCTGTTGTTGATGTCTGCGCTTCGGGTGTTTCTCCGGCAGCAGCGAAGGGGAAAGAAGCAGAGCCGGTGGTGCGGCAGTTGGAGGCGACATCACCGGGGAGAGCGCCGGCGACGAGCCTTGACGCGGTCTCTTCTTCTTCTTGGACGGACGTGGAGGCGACGGAACCGAATAACCTCGCTCCCATTCATGGTGTCTGCCAAAGAACGTTCTCTGCGCGGTCGACTGCCCTATTGGGATTGGTTGAGATCGTGCCGGAGGCAGCTCCGAGTGCTGCTGTTGCACCTGCATCTGCGGAACAGGAGCAGCCATGACCACGTCACCATGCAGCGGAATGTTGCGGAAGGAGAGCATTGGACACGCCGCCTTGAAATGTCCGCATTCGCCACAATACCAGCACTCGGTCAAGAAAGACGCCATTGTAGCATGCTGCTGACCTCCTCGTGTCGCATGATCCATACGTAGCTGCAGCTTCATGCACTCTCTCGCCTTGTGGTCGCTTCCTTCGCAGATGTAGCAGCGCGCTACAATGTTCCACGAAGTCGCGTCCGGCGCGCAGATCTCATCCAAGCGGTGACCAATACACACCATGTCGAACGCGCGCTGGAACTCAAAGTTGAGCAGCTCTTGCCCTTTCCGGTTAAAAATCACACGACCGACGTCATGCGCCAACTCAAATGGGTCCTCGATACTGATACGCCAGGGAACAGGGTGGCTCCACTTGGTGGTCTTGGAGAGAGGCACTCCAGTGCGGATGCTCACGACGTCGTCCTCCACGTTGAACTGACAAGCGTAGAACTGGAAGAAGCCAGCGAGCAGAGCGCCGACCGAGTCCTGGAACGACGTGCCAAACGTCGATTGCAGGTCGGTCGACGGGATCGAGTAGAGTCGCTGCAGCAGCACTCCCAGGTTCTTCTCATTCTGCAGACTCTGGAAAATTGAGTGAACGCTCGGCATCAGGATCGGCGAGTGGCGAGACTGCAGGTAGAAGATCAATAGCAACGAGAAGCCTACAGATGCACACACCAAATCCTGTTAGCTCCATATCCAATACACTCCGTGATTTCATCGTCTGTGGAATCAACGTACCATATGAGCTCAAGGTCCCATTCACTGGGTCGTTGATTTCCCGCTGCTGTGCCCAGTACTTGACAGCAAACGCCAACGGACGTACGCGCGGGTCCACTTGTCCATAATGCTTGATCAGCGCGGTGTTGAGAATCGCATTGATCCCGCCGACACACACGTCGCAGGCGACCTACGAACAGAAATAAAAAAACAGTGGTTGAGTCGTGAGGTTCCATGAACGCGTGATGGTCTGATAGCCACACTAGTCCTCACCTGCCGCTTTGGATCCCATAGCTTCAAAACAGGAACACGCGCATTCCGAATGAACTCCTTCACTTCGAACGCTCCGATGAGTCGCGCATGCGCTGTCGTCAGGATCTGGATCCGCTCCTGCATGGAGAAGTGGTCCTGGTGGTCCACGTCCATGTCTTCAAAATAGATCCCCAGGTCAACATCGCTTCCGCCAAAGCCAATGCCACTACAGCACCAGAGCAAACGCGCACATTCACAAGATACGTAGTGAGCTCCATTGCCAATCGCTACAGCGTGTCAGCGTGCAAGGATGAACAGTTATAAACTCATACATACCTCTCGGAGGATCCAAATGGCAGCACGCGGCACGCCGGCCACTCCTGCTCGAGTGCGTGCTGCACATACTCGTGGACTTCGCGCTTCCTCTGGACTTCCATCGCGTTCGGCTCGAGCTGCTCCAGCAGCGCGATGCTGTCGACCGTGAGCTTGCGTACACTGTTCGCGGCGCCCATACTTGCTTGTTTCTCTCTCTTTCTCTCTCTCTCGTTCCTCTGTTTCTGGAATGAGCGACCCACTCTTTTCTCTTCTCTGCTGCTACTGCTCTCTTGCTCGCTCGTTCGCTCTCTTGCTCAATGCGCTTAACGCTCCTCGCTACCGCTGATTCCGTCGCCACCAAGCGCGTCTGCCGTCGTTCGCTGCTGTAAATGTGTTCTCTTGTGGAGCTCCCCGCCGCGTCATGTCTTGTCGGGAAGGGAGGTCGCTGTGCTAAAGAGGCTCAGGCGTTTAGGCAATCATCACTGCCCAGTGCGGTCGTTCGCTCTCTCGTTGTCTCTTGGCAGGTGGGTCGTGGAATGAGTGAGGTTGAACACGTTCTCTCGCAAGCCCTCGCCAAACAGGGCTGTGTGCTGTGGTGTCGTTCGTTGTGGACGGTGATGTCGCACCAAGGCACGCGATGAAATATGGCGCAATCTACAGTACGAACCCACACTCACGAAAAGAGAGAGAGGGAATGAGGGACCAGGCAGCGGATGGGCTTTCACAGAGATTGAGAACAAGCGAATCTCAATCAGTCAGCCAAGTCCAATCGCGCCACATGAAGATCTCAAGTGGCGGACACCTTGCCGAGGGAGACTGAGCTGCTGGCACTAGTGCCTAGACTCATCCAGACAGGCAATAGTATGGCATGCTCGTATTTTCCCATTTTACCAAGGTGTCCTTTGTGAAATCAAAGGGAATCTGGCCCGCACTTCAACACAAAAGCGACACAGAGTGCGTGTCGTCTGTAATCACACCCAACAAGCGTGAGCTTCATCTGGAAAGAAGGAAGCAGAAAGAAACGCGCTACCTTCACGTCACCTCGGACTGAATCAGCAGCAGTACTGTATCTCACACACAGCAGTACCGTATCCGACATACTAGATAATTTAGTACAATAAGAGAAGTTATTATAAGGCCATTGATGAAGCTCGTAATCGGGGCACTCTCTTTGTCCCCAGCTGGTTTCCGGGCTCTCCGGGGTGGTGGCATCAGCCAGTGTAACCTTTTCTTGTCTGTCTGTTGTTTGTATCGATCGAGGGTGTGAGGCTTCTGCATCCCACACAAAACACGAATACCAGCACTTACTTCACGACGACGACGAAGGTGACGGCGACGGCGAAGAAAGGGGAGAAGAAGACGAACAGCAACTAGCAGGTGCGTGCAGAGCCAACGAACAGAGAGGGGTCAGTACCTCTGGAGGGGGTGGTAGACACAATAGCGGAAGGAATGGGGGGAGGCTTTGGGAGAAGGGGGAGCCTTTGGAAGCGTCGATATCAGGCTCTTTCCTTGTATTCAGTCAGTCAATCGCCTTCTTGCTGGGGCTCTATCTATCTAACGTCTTCGCTCTCATTCTCTCACTCGCTCGCTTGCAGTACACACGTGGACTGGACTGGATCGCTTACATCTATACAATACAGCAAGCGCTGAATCAGAACGCTACGCATTCCACGCACGCAGCCATGGAGAAGAAAGTGTGGCAGCGCGCAGTGGCGGATCTGAATCCGCCCGGGGTGCCCAACTCGTTTCGGCGCGCGCACCGGCAGCAGAACATCGCATCGATCCTGCTCAAGCGCGAGTCGGGCGGCGCCGCGCGCCGAAACGCGCAGGTGCTGGGCGAAGATCGCGGCGAGAACTTTTGGGCCGAGCGCGAGAGCGCAGCAAAGGTGCGTCGGAGAGCTCTCTTGGAGGGGTAAATGCGACACGGAGGGAGAGAGGACCACGAATGATGGGATCTTGTTGTGTGGATGCCATGCTCATGTGTGTGCGTGTGCTGTTGTATTGTGCTACAGCATCAAAGTCGGTATTTTGAGCTGCCGCCGACGACCAAGTCGACGATCTCGATTGCGATCAGTCCGGACGGGTATGATCGAGTTCTATGGCGGGCGGTATCACTAGGCGGAATGAGATGACGTCACTCATACTAACGTTTCTTTTGCTAACTTAACTTTAGGAAAACGTTTGCGTCGACACATGGGGATCACACGGTGAAGATCATTTGCTTTGAAACGGGGAGAATACTGCAGGTCAGCTTTTTATTACTATCCTCATCGTCACACTGCTCTTCAATCGGAGTGATGCATCTTGTACTTACACAATCAATGGGATTCTTGTGCTTCGCAGACGCTTGTTGGCCACCCAAGAACACCGTGGAGTGTGAAGTTCCACCCAACGGATCCACGCTACGTCGCCTCGGGTTGTCTTGGTTTCCAAGTCAGGTACGCCCTGTCCGCATACCGCCTTCCTCATATCCACTACCCGCCTGCCATGTAGCTAACTAACTGATCCTGACTACTTGTTCATCTGTGGATCCTCAGATTTTGGGATATTGAGACGGGTCGATGCCTGTACGTCTCCACTTTGCGGCATGCGATCATCTCGATATCCTTTCACCCGTCTGGTGATATTTTAGCGATCGCCAGTGGAACTTGTGTCTACACATGGGACTACCAGGTGTGTCTCTCTTTGGCATTCGCGCGATATACCTTATATCGTTAGGAGGCGAAAATGGTACTAATGTATGATTGTTCTTGTCTTGTTCAACTGACTAACCTGCATAATCAAACTGTAGCACACGTGCCCTAGAATAGCGATGTTTAGCTACCAGACGCTGAGATCCGTCACGTTCCTGCCGGATCCGACAAAGATCATGGTCGGTGAGGCGAACGAGCGATATCTGGTACGTGTAGGAAATCAATTTCTGACGATTCGTTTTACCTCTGTAGTGAAAATGGAGTCAGTTGACCGTTGTCTGCCATTTTTTTTGCATCTTTCTGTAGCGTCCGCAGGGCCAGGCTCCGCCATCAGATCTGACCGTGACACTGACGATGTGGGATTTTGATCCGTCCTGGTCGCTCGCCCCCGAGCCATTGCTGGTGAAGAAAGCCATGTACAACAGCCAGGTGGTGCTGTCGCACGCACTAATTTATAACGACGGCGGCTTTGATATCTCGAGATGCGGACGGTATCTGGCGATTTGCGCGGATTTCTCGCTGCGCCAAGCTGAGAAAGAAGTCGAAATGGAGGCCGAGATGGAGGCGAACACGGACCTGGAGCAGATCCTGTCGACCGCTCCACAGGAACAAGTCGCCCCCGAGGAGGTGATCCCCAGCGACGATGCCAACGACTCGTCCACACCGACTGTGCAGCCGAGCACTTCGTCGTCCACTGAAAGCAGTACGGACAGTAGTAGTCTCGCTGCATCAGTGGTCGCTAACGCCATCAGCACCGGCGTGAATGCTGCGTCCCTCGCTGGCTTCCAGCAATCCCGACTCCTGTCGTCGATGCCCAGCATCATGTTGCAGCCGCCCAACATTCTCGCGGCACTCCAATCAGCTGCGTCGGATCTCTCACTGAGCATGGACCAGTACATGAACCAGCAGATTCGAAGAGTTCGCCCTCGGTTGCATCCGACGAACGGGTTGCACCACAACCACCAGCCGATTGGTGGTCAAGCTCGAGGGGCGAACGCATTGAATCCCGCAGCTGCGCCTCAGCAACGGTACACGCAGATCCGTCCAAACATTGCGCTCAGTCGAACAAGATTCACTCGAAACCAGAGAAGCCAACGCGGTCGCCTCGCTTCGGAGATCCAGTCGACGTGGCTGGCACTGATATCGCTGGAGCCGCAACAGCTTGGGCGCGTCATTCAGACTTGCCACTTGGCGGAAACTGCAGCCGGTGGCGTCACCTCTGTTAAGATCTCGCCAACATCGGCGTTCGTGCTGCTGGGATATGGCGTTCGGGATCGTATTCAGAGGTGAGTTTTTGCTCTCTTACTTTCATTCTCCTTATATACTCTTGATTTCTTAATGTTGTGTGATCTTTTGTTGTTATCCGCAGAGAGTCTGAGTTTCCTGTCCATCGCGTCACGCGAATCTACCGCTGGGACGACATGAAGCTGCTTTCGCACGTGGAGAGCGAGCTAGACGATGTGAACATCGCGCTGTTCAGTCCGATTTGTGGGGGCGGCTTTATCTACGGTACCAAGCAGGGCAAGCTGCGAGTCTGCAGCACGTACCGTGGAGATTACGAAGATGAAGAGAACTGCAACGTCCTGGACGGAGCGCGCCGCTGCCACTACGACCAGTCGGTCATGTCGGAAGACAACGATGAGGAGGACGACGAAGAGGATGATGATGAAGAAGACGACGAAGAAGACGAGGACGAGGACTTTGAGGTAGTAGAAGCGGACGGGGGCGATACGGAGATGGTGGACGGGGAGGAGGAGGAGGAAGTGCAAGTTGTTAGTCGATAAAACTACCGGTAGGAAGTACCATACTGTTCCAATGCGCTGTACAGTAAAAGTAGAGGGGAATGATCCTCACACGAAGAACACGGCGTTGCTGTTTGTTGTTGGTGTTTTGTCTTCGTTTTTGAATTCAGTGGTAGAACTTTTGACTTGGGAGGCAACATGACACAAAATAGAGAATGCCGTTCCTTACACATTGTTTAGTGCTCGTCGTCGGTGACGCGCGCTTGGTCGCTTCCATGGCCAAACGTCTTGCCCAGGAACATCTCTTTGTCGAAATCACTGCCCACGAACTGCGCCTTGTCCACTTTCCGCGCGCGGTTGATCATCTCGGTCGTGTCTTTCCGGAACGCTCTCTGGTGCAGCAAGTCGTCTTCGTCGCCACAGCCCCAGACTTCCATCGCTTCGATCATGAAGTTCTCCTTGGTTGAGAGGCGACCTGGCTCGAACGACATGCACTTGGTGATCGTGTAGCTACTCTCGTCCAAGTCTTCGCTGAGAAATAGACGAAACTTGCTCGTGGTGCCGCCCATGCCAATGCCACGTGGCAGTGAGTAGCCCTTCGAGTTGAGGTACATGAAGCCACCCTCGCTGTTGCTGTTCGAGCCACTGCCAGCGCTCGCAGTCAGCCGGTAAATGTTGATCTCAGGCTCGAGGCGGAAGAGAAAGCACCCGTTGCCACCGTACGGCCGAGTCGACTCTTTCCATTCCGAATCGCAGAACATACCAAACACCGCTGCAACATGAAGATAATGGCACAAAAACTGGAATGAGCACGATATATCGATGGGTGGGTGGAATAGAAAGAAACACAGTTTTCCTTTACCTCCTTCCGTGTCCTGAATGATCACGAGCGTTGAACCCGTATAGCCGAGAAGATGAAAGCTGAGCCGATTGAAACTCAAGCCATCCTGCGCGCTCGTGTAGAGACGATAGAGCGAATTCTGGATCGGGTTCGCCACTGCCGACAAGCTCACAAAGTGCGCACTGCCACCAGTCACACACGACAGACAGCATACACAATTAGTAGGAGAGAGTCGTAAGCAGCTGAAATGTCAATTGCATACAATAGACTCTCTTTCTCTCTCACCTTGATACGATATCTGACTTGTGGGAAAGACGCGGCGGGCTGTATGAGGGTCGAGCGATCGTGCCAAGGCACCGCGCACCAAGCCACGATACAAAGACCGAGTAGAAGAGCGGGAACTGCGCGCTGAACCAGCGCACAAACTCGTCGGTCGTGAGCTGTCGAGGCGCAGTGCTGGAAGTAGAGTACTCGACTGCCGCGCTTGCGAGTTTCTTCGCGACGTCGAGCGTGCTCTGCGGGTTTTCTTCTTCTTCTGCCGACGAGCTGCTGCCTTTCGACTCATTCGCCATGATCAGAATTGCTAGCAGCAGTTGCGTGAGCTCGTTCTCGGAGATAGACGCACTATCTCTTTCTGCAAACAAGCGAAACAAGCATCGAACGACGGTCTGCGAGGACGACCGCACGCACGCGGCGACTACGGGGCAATCAATCGCAGCAAACAAACGCGGTGTCAGGTAGGTGACCGAAAGAAAGAATAAGAGAACGCAAACGGTAAAGACAGCAAGTACCTGTCTGTACAAAATCGATCGGCTGGAGCATTCTGGACGTGGAATCGCGCCCTTCCATCTCCCGCGTATAGATGCACAGCTCATGGAAAGCGACCCCCAACTGCCGGATGCGTGAGCTGTACTCGTCTGGGACCGACGCGCTCAGCGGCACGCGCAGCAAGCTCTTTATCAATAGACAATGCCACCGAGACTTACACTATTAGCGAATGCCATTCATGCAACAAATAAACTTATTTCAATCTGTTTGTTACCTGCAGCTTCGCTTGCACGTCTGGCACGGATGCCGCTACTGACGTCACATCCTTGAACTTTGCCACGAGGCAGTCGTATTCCTGTATGGGTGAGCACAAACAAGCATGCACGATGCAGACAAGTCAGTGGCACATATAGAAACGCTACATACGCATGGGCATATGTGCTTCAGCAGGCACACCTGGTCGCTGAACGGACCCTTCCACTCCGCCGTTCTGGCGCTCGCGTTCGAGTTGCCCATGTTTTTCAAAGTGTCAATTTCACAAATGAGCGAGGAAGCAAACTTTTCGTACTTTAATATGAGTCTGAGAAATGGCGGTCTGAAATCTGAGAAAAACTGAGAAAGTAACAAATGCAGCTACCGGTACAATACCGGTAGCTTTTGGTATTCAAGGTTATACTGATATAGATACTGGCATTCCACGGTAGCTTCTTCCATTTGAAACGGTTTCTAACATGTCTCGGTTTTGTTTCGAGTCACGAAAAATACAGTACGCCACATGCTCACAAACAAAGCCAATGTAATCGTGCACCTTCAGTGACACGATCGCTTGTATCTTTCAATGCATTCAAAGTATTATCACAAAGGTAGTCTTATTACAATATGCATTGCATTGCTCTGTCGCGATAGAAACCTGGTTATTAGTTGCCATTTCCAAACCCCCAAAGCAAAGTTGTAGCACCACGCCCACAGAAATAGACTGATCATTCATTCGTTTTGCACCAAAAATAACAGCACCGCCACGCTGCCCTTTTTATAGCGATCCATCTCCCTTGCTTTCGGATGCAGAATTACCTCTATGATTTAATATATGACCTACAAGAGCCCTAATCTCCACTTCATCTTGAGCCAATTTTGTTCATAAAAAACTGTATGAAGTAATACCCTTTATATATAAAAGAATGCATAATATCGTGTTGAAGAGGAAGTAACTATTCATAGAGTGGGAGGAGGAGCAGGTGCCGCTTGCTCTCTTGGACCTTCGGACCCACTCTGTCAAGCCGAGCAATCGGCTATTCCTAGCAGCGGGGACGACAGGGAAGAAGCTCGCCAAGCGCACGCGTGGAGTTCCTTCCTTCATTCCTGCAGAGACAGACCAGACCAGAGACGCAAGCAACGCGCGCAGCGCACGCACACACGCACACCTCAACACGCCTGCAGAGGAGAGGAATGAATCGACCGCGCGCTCTGTGGCGCTTGGCGTCAGTAGCCGCCGCCACCTCCTGCCTGCTACTGCTCGGCGCCGCCCCCAGCACCGTGCTCGCGGGAGAGTGCTCCAGCACGTGCGGCACGCCGTCGGGGCTCGAGTTCTGCTCGCACGTATCCTTCGCCGTGTGTCCGTCCGACTACTCGTACGAGGAGCTCGATGCAGTCGCGCTAAGCGCGTTCAACGCGTGGACGAATGCGACTACACAGACGCTCGCCAAGCTCCCGCAGTACGAGGGAAAGAGCGAGCAGGAGCTCAACAAGACGATCTACGACCTCGACCTCGCGAACACGAGCAGCTCCTGCGGCGCGTTTCTCAAGCGGCTGCAGTGTGCGATCCACCTGCCGGTGTGCGAGATCGGCCGCGACTTCACGCTGCTCTGCCAAAACTCGTGCCGCGACAACGCCAAGAAGAAGTGTCCCGGGCTCGAGCACATCTGTACGCAGTTCTCCGCGACTGAGATTGAGAGCAAGAGCAAGTGCTTCAAGCTCGACTACAGCGGCCCCGCGGTCGGCATGTGGGTTGCGGGCTTCACGATCTCGCTCGTGTTCTCGATTCTCAACTCGGTCGGCATCAACCTGCAGAAACTCTCGATGACACGCAACGAAGTGGCGGAGGTGAAGAAAGGCACGTTCAAGCAGCCCATGTGGGTGCTGGGCTTCAGCCTCGTATGCCTCGGCTCGCTGCTGGACTTTGTTGCGTTCGGTATGGCCCCGCAGACGCTGCTGGCGCCGCTCGCGGCACTTTCGCTCGTGTGGAATATGTTCATCGCGCCGATCTTCCACAAGGAGAAAGTGACCAAGCAGAACATTATCGCTACCGTGATCATCTTCTTTGGCGTGACGCTCACCGTGATCTTCGCGGGCCACAGCACGCCGTCCTACGAGCTCGAAGACCTCATCCACCTCTACCAGCAGCCGGTCATGTACGTGTACGTCTTCTTCGTCGTGCTCTTCATCGGCGGACTCTTCTACTTCAGTCGCTTTATCGAGCGCACGCACACATACGAAGGCGGTCTGTACCACATCATCTGCTACGGAGGCATCGCGGGGACGTTCGGCGGCCAGTCTGTGCTGCTCGCCAAGTCGACGGTGGAGCTGCTCAAGAGCGCGATCTGGGGCCAAGCCGGCGCGTACATGTTCACGCAGTTCGCGTCGTACCTGATCATCTTTGGCATGGCGATGTGTCTCGGCTGCCAGGTGCACTTCCTCAACGGCGGACTCGCGCGCTTCGATGCGCTCGTGGTCATTCCAGTGTACCAGAGCTTCTGGATCCTCACGAGCGTGCTGGGCGGCATCATGTACTTTGAAGAATACGTCAACATGACGCGCATGCAGATGTTTATGTTCACGGTCGGTGGCATCGTCACGATCGCAGGCATCATCGTGCTGCTCAAGACGCGCACTGACGCCGACGGTGGCAGCGAAACCGGGCGATACGTGGAATTGGTAAGGAAGCACGCATTGTTAAGTGTATGGATGGCAGTCAGGTGGTTAACATGTGACCTGTTTTGTGTTGCTATTCATGACAGTCGCTGACGCCCAGCTCGGCGTGGAATGCAGACGACTCAGACGAAGAAGAGATCCAGCTCAAGCTCGCGCACAGTGACGACCGCGAAGAGCACTTCACCGGCGGCGCAAAGGTGGCGCCGTCGTCGTCGCCATCGACCTCGTCGTCGACCTCCAGCAGCAGTAGCTTGTCGTCGTCATCGAGCAAGAGCAAGAAAGTGGCAGACGCGGACATCTCGAGCGCGATCTACCGCAAGTCGACGTCCGCGTCGCCAAAGGCCAACGGCAACAGCAGCAACAACGGACGCAAGAAGGGCGACGATGAAGACGACTTTATTTAAGAGCAGGAGACACTACTAGATGCCTTCAGAGTTGGCGGTCAAGACAGCCAGTCAGCCAATGAACTAGTGAATCCGAGTGCCTCGCGCTTCAAACTGCGAGGAGCTACGGACGAACGGGATGATGGCATGGCTGAACGAACGAACGCCGCTCATCAAGAGAGCGGAAGGGTCTAGTATACAGTAGCAGATAGACGACCTTGTAGCATGCACATACACATAAATACATACACACATCGCTTCCATTTCCCATTGCTTCCCATCTCGTGACTCGTATCCATCCAGCTTCAACGTGATTGGAAGGTGCCATGCGGCGGTTTCGCTGGCAAACTGGAAAAAGCGATCTTTCCAGCGAATCTGAAGCTAGTGACACGTCACTGTCAGTCACTACAGCGAGATATCTGAGTTTCATTATCAACGCTGCCCATCATCGTGTTGAAGAAGGTGAGAAAGAGAACGCCCAGCAAGCTTAAGCTTCTCTCACAGTGCAATCTTCCAGCAGCCACCACCACCACCCCAAGAGCTCAAGAGCTACAGGCTCTCTCTATCACGACTGGTGATGAAGACCGCGAATGTGTGGCTCGCGCTAGTCGCAAGCGCGCTCGCGGCGCTCGCTGACGTCAGCGCCGCCACCACCTCCGCGAGCGGCGGCTGCCACGAGAAGGCGCTAGTCGCCGTTGGCAGCGCACGCTTCTGCGTGCTTACGTCGCGCGTTTTGCGCATGGAGTGGGCCGCCGGAGGTATCGCGGCATCTTTTCGCGACGACACGACCATGCTGGCGCAGAACCGGCTGATGGACCAAGTGCCTGACTTCAAGGTGGCGAAAGACGGCGGCAAGGTCGTGATCACGACCCAGCATCTGCGTCTCGAGTACGACTCCAACTCGAAAGAGAGCTTCAACGACAACAACCTCAAGGTGACGCTCTTGCAAGGCGACACGTTTGCTGCAAATGGTGAAGACAAGGTCGAGTGGGTGCCCTCCATGACGGACGAGGTACGCAACGACGCGCTCCCCGGCACGATCCGCACGCTTGACGGAGCGAATGGCGCCATCCCACTCGACTGCCAAAAGCAAGGCCCCGACTACATCCGCGATACGCACTGCACGTACGGTATCATGAGCAAGAAGCGCGGCTTCGTCGTGCTCGACGACACGCTCAGCGCGGCGTTTGATCAGGACCCGTCGTGGGCGTGGCTCAAGAAACCTGTTACTGTGTCGCAACCAGTCGACCCCGCGACGTGCTCAGCTGTGCCAAGCGCCAAGCGCCGCATCTGTGGACTCGAGACCACGACGCAAAAAGAGTGCACTGTGAAGGGCTGCTGCTTCGCCCCCAGCTCGCTGCTCGAAGAGCTCGCGAACGGAGCCGAAGGGTTTCGCTGCTTCTACAGCGCGACGTCGTACCAGGATCTCTACTTTTTTGGCCACGGCCACGACTTCAAAGCCGCGCTCCGCGAATTCACGTTGCTTTCGGGGAAGATTCCGATCCCTCCGCGGTTCGCGTTTGGCGTGTTCTACTCACGCTGGTGGGCGTACAGCGACGCGGATCTGCAGAAAGACATCGTCGGCCAGTACGAGGACCGTGGACTGCCGCTGGATGTGATCGTGATCGACATGGACTGGCACTTGACGTTTTACAAGTCGCACGACAGCGACCAAGCAGGGCAGCGAAAGGGCTGGACTGGGCTTACGTGGGACAAGAATTTGTTTCCGGACCCAAAGCAGTTCCTCACGTGGCTGCATGAGAAAGGCATCGCGGTGACGCTGAACCTGCACCCTGCCTCGGGCGTGCAGCCCTGGGAGGACACATACGAAGAGGTCGCGAAGGCCATGGGGATCGACCCGGCGACGAAGAAGTACGTGCCGTTCCGCATAACGGACAAGAAGTTTGCTACGACGTGGCTCAACATCTCGATCGGCGCGCGCGAGAGCGATGGCGTGGATTTTTGGTGGCTCGACTGGCAGCAGGGCGAGGACTGGATCGAGCGCAACGAAGGGCGAAGCGACATCAACCCGACGATCTGGCTCAACTACGTCTTCTTTACAAACCCGCACCACTGGGGGCTCACACAGTCGCGTCCAATGCTCCTGCATCGCTTTGGAGGGATTGGCAACCACCGATATCCTGTCGGGTTCTCGGGCGACAGTTTTGCGACCTGGGCGACGCTGGGCTTCCAGCCGTACTTCACGACCATGGCGGCGAACCTCGCGTACGGGTACTGGAGCCACGACCTTGGTGGGTTCCAGAACCCACCCGAGCCAGAACTATTCACAAGATGGCTCCAGTGGGGGGCTTTTGCGCCGGTGTTCCGAACCCACTCGAGCAAAGACTCGTCGAGTGACCGCCGCATCTGGAAGTACGCGGACGAGTACTACGAGATCACGCGCGCTGCAATGAAGATCCGCGCGTCGCTGATCCCGTACGTGTACAGTGAAGCGTGGACGGCGCACTTGGAAGGGCTGAGCGTGCTCCACGGCGTATACATTGACTTCCCCGAGCACGACGAGGCGTACAACTTCACGCAGCAGTACATGTACGGCTCGCAGATGCTGGTGTCACCCGTGGTGGAGCCGGTCGCGAACGACACGCAGTTGTCACCAAAGTCCGTCTGGGTTCCCCCAGGTGCGTGGTACGATTTCAACACGGGCAATGTAATTACGGGGCCGATCGTGTACTCGTACAGCTACGCGCTGAATGAGATCCCTCGCTTCGCAAAGGCGGGCTCGATCATCCCAACAGCGCCACACGAAGCTTCCGAAGGGAGCTCGTCGGTTGGCCAGAACGCCCACTTGCCCAAGAGTCTGCACTTGCTTGTGGTACCAGGTGCGCCAAAGCACTTCTACGAGCTCCACGAAGACGACGGACTCTCGAAGGACTACCTCTTGGACAAGAAGTCGTCGACGCTGTTCGACTTTAGCTCCAGCTGTCGTGGTGGCTCGAACACCAAAGTGTCCTCGTCCTCCTTTGCGAGGCACGAGGAGGTCTTCCGCTTTGACACCACGAACCTACTCCAGGCGGCAGCTTCATCGGCCTCATCGATGTTCTCCTACTGCAGTGGCGGTCAAGCGGAGTTCAACGTCATGCCTGTGAAGGGCTCGTTCGCGTCGATGCCGACCGAGCGCTCGTACAAGATCGAGTTCCTCGGTGCACTGCCAGCGGCTTCGGTGACTGTGAACGGTCGAGGCATCAACTTTATCGAGTTCCCTGACACCGCGCAGCGAAACCAGGAGGACGGCTTCTCGTACTCGGGTGAGACGCTGAGCTTGATCGTGCACTTGAACGCGCCTCGCGACGTGCACAAGCAAGTCAAGATTGTGGTCCAGTTCATCACGACGCCAGCCACATTTGACGCTTCGACGCTGATCTCCAAGGGCTTTGTGGGCAAGTTCGCGCGGCTCCACGACGTGAAGGTGCTCCTGGACAACCAGTGGGCCAAGGACACGGTGTTCATGGACGACTACCCGCAATTGCTCTCGGCCTCGGAGGTCGACCGCAAGATCTCGTACGACCCGAGCACGCTCGTGAAGCTGCTCTCGGGCTTTGACGACCTCTTCGCGGCTGGCGTGAAGGAACTCGCGGCGCTCAAGGAGCTGCGCCCGGAGGTGCGCACGCAGGCACTCGCGTTCCTCTCGACGAAGAGCTACCAGACGCAAAGCGTCAAGTACGTCGCCGCCCAGCCGTAAGCCAGTGTCACTGTGTGTATGTATTTTGTATGGAGGTGCGTGCTTCGTCGCACGGGTGGCAGCATTGTGCCCAGATCGTATTGCACAGACTGCTGTGTATTTCACGTCTTCTTCTTCCTCTCTTTGAGGTTTAACAGCGCCACGTAATCGAAAGAGCGCAAGCTCATTCTCGCAACAGAATTCACGCCATTTCGGCTGACTCGTCTGTGGGCGACCATGGACGTCGCAAAAACCAACTTCAAGGAGCTCATGAGTTCGTTCACGCGGCGGCGTCTCATCGACGTGCGACGTCGCTCTTTGGCAGTCATCCGGATTGGCCGTGCTGGGTTTGATCTGAGGCAGGACGTACTGCAGCGAGCGAGTGCGTGTGTGTGAAATGGCTCAAGAGTGCCATCTGGTCATCAAAGTGCCATCGATTACCAGCAGTAATGACAGCCAGACAACCACATGGAGAATTGCGAACGACCCGCACGCATTCATGGCGCATTTCGCAAATGATTGGCAGCTTGCTGCTTGGACCTCCTGGTCAAACAAAGGTGGCTGTTGCATTCATGCAATGTCATGTTTCACGTTTGGATGCTGAATACAGTATAGAGGTGAATCATCCCTCCAATAATGAGTATGGCATGCATTGAACAAGTAAAAATAGGTTTCGCATTGTGGATTTTTTGCTAAAGAAGGCAACGAGTTTTATGTGGAAAACTGGTCACCTCCCACCACAAACTACGCCTTTTCGTATTTACATATACTTTCCAATATTTTATAAATTCCGTACTAATGTTTAAATACCTCTTTATATTCTATTATATGATGTGTAAGCACTGCTACTTATTAACAAAGTGTTGTGGTGTGTGTGCTGAATGTACCGTATTTTCGCGATATGTTCACTGGATGAGTGTGTGTCGTCTGTTGTCTGTGCTGAGTGGGAGAATTCAATTCGCCTAGTTTGCCGATCTCAATAGGAAACAGCAGCCAAACAAGAAAAGACAAGAGGAAGACTCGCATTCTCACGCGCACTGGTAGGTGGGTGAATGACTGAGTTCTCTCTGCAACAGCGTATGGACGCTCGAGAAGGAGGAAGAGAGTGGCGCGGCGGTTCCGCTCGTACACGCGCATGTGCTCATGCTCCTCCGAAGTGCGATGATGGATGATGGCTGTGCGTCATGGAGAGAAGCAGAGCGGAGCCTGAGCGAGCGAGCGAGCGAATGTAGATGAGTCAGTCAGTCGCCTGTGTTCTTCCTTCCTTCCCCTTTCTGGCTCCACGGATCCAATTTAAATGAGAATTGATAGATGGACGACAGGCGAGCGAAGCTACCCTTCTCTTCCTTCGGTTCTCTTGCTTTGAGTATGTGACGGCGGCTCATGGTGTTCATTCATGTGTGTTGACTGTGTGTGTGGTAGGCATTTGCGCATCGCATTCATCAAACCGAGAGGCGAGAGGCGTTGGCGTTGAAGACACTCATTTGTTAAAGCGGAGAGAGACACTCACACAGGCATATCCACGCAACACACACAGCTCGCATACACACATGACGTACACGTTCGCGGTGTACGACAAACGGCCGCGCGCGATCTACACGCAGACGGGCGCGTTCATCTCAGTGATCAGCTGCTCAATCATCGTGCTCTCGTATTTGCGCAAGCGCAAGTGGCGGCAGCACCCGAACGGACTGCTCTTCTGGAAGTCCGTGGTCGACCTGCTCTTCGCCGTGCGCTTCCAGTACGACTGGGACCAATTTGTGAACCGTTATGGCTGCCGCGTGCTGGCGACCACGACGCAGTTCTGCTCATTCGCGTCTGAGTGTTGGTTCCTCTCCATGTCGCTGAACCTGTACCAGTGCTCGACGAACCCGTTTACGAACGTCAAGCAGAACATGCGCTGGTACCACCTCTTCTCCTGGAGCGTTGGGCTCTTCTTCTCCGCGATGCTCTGGTTCTCCGAGGTCAAGTTCAACCCGCGCTTCGATCCGGCGTGCTTCGTAGACGAGAGCGACACGAACTTTTTGCTCATGTACTACATCGTCGTGATCCTTTCGGTGCTCTGTGCTGTGGTCTTCTCGGTGCTGGAGACGCGCTCGCACACGCACGGCGGCATGAAGGAGGCGCTCGAGGCCAAGAAGGACGTGATTCGAAGCGCTCGAATCTTCACGGTCGCCTATATCATCTACCAGTGCATCCTCATCTCGCTTTGGATCTCCGACATTGCGTTCCTGGAGGAGAACGAGCCCATTCTGCAGATGGTGCGCAACATCACGTCCTTCCTGCAGACGTCGAAAGGTTTCATCGACTTGGTCATCTGGCTCTGTATCAACAACTGGTCGATCACCGAGTGCAGTGGCTTCAGGGCAAACGACATCGAGGCGTCCTGCAACGAACGCTACAGCGACATCGATATCGATCTCCAGCCGCAACTGAACGTCGCGCTGCGCAAGGAAGTGCTGCACTTCACAACGCGCGGGGTCGTGGCTGCGTCCTCGAACGCCCCGAAAGTCAGCGAAACCCGCCGCGTCGTGCGCCTGCGGCTGCACGAGATGGGCATGACCGTGCGCTTCAACGACTACAATCCGACGTGCTTCCGAGACATTCGGAGGGGATTTGGCATCAAAGAGACGCTGTATCGAAAGTCTTTTCTGGCAACATGCCACGAGCGCATCCAGTCCGGCGGCTCCAGCGGCGCGTTCATGTTCTACACGGCCGACTACTCTTTTTTGGTCAAATCTGTGACGCGGAGCGAGCGCGCCGTGCTGCTGCGCATGCTGCCGGCGTATATCAAGTACATGAAAGCGAACCCGGCGTCGCACCTCACGCGGTTCTACGGCTGCCACTCGATCGAGATGTACGGCCAGGACTTCAGCTTCGTGGTCATGGGGAATGCCATCGGACGTGTGAGCATGCACCAGTTCTACGACATCAAAGGCTCGTGGATCGACCGGAATGCAGAGGTAAGTGGTTTGACTTTGGATTCACTGGCATGGATGCGCCTTCGGTTCATAATGCTAACACTTTCTGCTGTTCTTTGACAGGCGCTACCTCCCGGGAAGACCGTCATTTGCACGTACTGCAGCCATGCATTCAAGTATGGATCAGGGTACGTATGTTAGCGGGGCTTCTATTGGCGCACCTCTTCTTTGAGAAACTGCACCTAACAAGCACTTGCTGATCTTTGTAGTGAGAGCTGTGAGTACAGTATCCATGGCACGCATCTGCCGCACATCGTGCTGAAAGACAACGACTTCCGGCGCAAGCTGCGAGTGCTTCCGGACACAGGTATGAGTGTTAGACTCTACTGTAAAGAATGGATATTGTGGTTGCCTTGCTCATGCTTCTATTCGATCTCTTTTGCAGCCAACGAACTGGTGTCGCAACTGGCCAAGGACAGCAACTTCCTGTGCGAGCAAGGGATCATGGACTACAGCCTACTACTGAGCGTTCACAGCACAAAGTACGTCGTGGACCATTCGTCCTTTGACGCTAGCAGTCTGATCAAGTCCCCCACAAAGCGGAAAGTGAACTACCCAGTGTGTCATCCGGACGGTGAGGACTCGTACAGCTCGATCTTCAACGAGATGGAGCACACGGAGACGTCGAGCGACGAGGACCTGGCAGACATTGAGACGGGGAACCGGAAAACGTTCAACCGCAGCTGTCGCTACTCAGTGCTGGCGATGAATGACGAGAGCAGTCGCAAGCTGCAGGTTGACGCGCCGCTGCTCTCAAGCTCGAGCCCGTCGCCCATGATGCGCTACGACTCGATGTCGTTCACGCCGTTTGACTTTGGTTCTCCGATCGCGGACCAGTCGAAGTGGATCGGGACGCGGTCGCTTGAGAAAGTGGGCTACCAGGCGTACGCGGTGGTGGGACCGGACTACTACACGATCGGCGTCGTGGACATGCTGCAGACGTGGACGTGGCGCAAGCGCCTGGAGCGATTGTGGAAGACTCTGGTCCTCCGCCACGACGGATTCGGGATATCCGCGGCGCCACCAAAGTTGTATGCAGATCGCTTTCAGCGCAAGATGCGCGATATTATGATGGTGTCGTCGTCGCAAATCGGGTTTGGGAACCATTGAGAAAAATATGAAATGTGAGGTGAGGTGTTGATACGAATATAATAAACCAAAGTTTGTACACTGATTGAGAATTAGCAGCAGCAGATCGGAGCAGGGCGGTGTATGGCTGAGCGACGGATGTCTACGACTCCATGATCATCATGTCGTACTCCTGGAGCTTCTGCAGCGCCTGGAAGGCTGAGTGCGTGATCAGATTGTACTCGAGCTCGCCCATCTCGTCCACGTCCGCGAGCGCCATGAGCGACCGCAGCTGCCGCTGACTAACATCCGGGAACGTGTTCTGGATCGCCGAGACGACCTCTTCGCGCGGCAAAATACCTCGGTGGCCCTCGTCCAGCGCCTCGAGTGCTCGTGACAACGATTGCTGCACAGCATATTACACAGGAGCGTGTTAGTCAGCAATAGTATGATTCAAGACAAACAAAAGAGGCACGGCTACCTCAAAGGTGTGCTGGTTCATATCGAGAATCGCGTAGTACTCGCTCGTCTTGCGGTACTTCTGCAGGTACGCTGCGAAAGTCTGCTGGCTGTCGAAGCTCACGAGTACGAGCACCATGCCGGCGACGTGGACTGCGAACTTCTCGTAGTTGACAAAGCCGCTCTTATCCTCCTGGGCTTCGCACATGACCGTGATGATCTGCAGTCGCGTGAGCCCGACGTCTGCAGCGCGAAGGAGCCGTGTGAGCTCTGCAACAGTGAGCAAACCCGTGGCTTCTGAGTCGCCACTCGCAAAGACCTCGACCAGGTACTGCGCGAGCGAGTCCTGGTCGTTCGGCAGCTCCACGACGCCCTGGACGAACACGTCGCGCAGCACGGGGAAGCAGAGTGGGATGAAGTCCTGGTACAAAATCTCGCCGCTGTTGTTCTCTGCGTTGCTGGGGGCTTCAGACATGAGCAGGTTCACTTCGCGCCGCGTGAACCCGAGGTCGGCATCCAGGAGCGCATCCATGAACTCAAGTCTCGGTAGCGCGCCTTTCTCGTCCACGTCGGCGCGCTGGAAGATCTCGCGCAGCAGACTCTCGACCTCGTCCTGCATCATGCCGTGGAGGAACGCGTCGGTCTCTTTCTTCGTAAAGATCTCCAGGCGCGCCTGGCGCTGTGGCCTGGTCGACCGCAGGTGGAGCACCACCTGGAACGCGACGGGCAGGAAATCCGCGTAGCTCACACAGCACTGGTCGTTCTCGCTCGCCTCGGCAAAGAGCGCCTTGAGCTCCACGTGGGAAAGTTGAAGCGTGTCGCCGATCTGAAGCAGCACCTTATAGAAATCTTCGTACGTCAGGATGCCTGCGCTCTGGGGGTCGAGATCCTGAAACGCGTGGTTGAGGATCTCCTGGAGTTCCTCTTCCGAGATCTTCATGTACGCTGGCACAACGCCCTGGGAAGCCGCTATATTCGCCGCTTTTGTCCCCGCGCCGTCTCGCTTCACGACCAGATCCCGGAAATACTGCGCACCGAACTCGTAGATTGCCTCTTTCGTCTCCATCTTGCCCTGCAACCGCAGCACTTCGCGCGTGAAGCTGCGCAGCAGGTCCGGGAACTCGGTATGTACCTGCAGGGGCTTGGCATACTTGGACGCCATTGCTTATTATTTCTTCCTTGATCTTCTTGGAGTTCTTGGTTGATCTGTTGCAAAGTGGTTGTTTCAGTCCAAAAGAGGGGTGTCAGACCTGAAAGGGCGTCGTGGAGTTACGATTTCTCTCATGAAAATGGATGCAAAACACGGCGACTCAAGCAAATGTATATCCGATACAAGCGATCCAGTTGGGGAGCATCTTCACAAAACCTACAGCTCATATCGTAAAAGCAAGTCTCAGTCGCTACTTCACTTCAAACCACAGCACTTTAAGTCTCCATAAACCAGTCGCGGGTCTCCGCAATGCCTTCCGAGAACGAGTACCCGGCCGTGAATCCCAGCTTGTCGCGCGACTTGACGAGCGAGCACACCGACTCCTTCACGTCGCCGTTGCGCCACGGGACGTTCTTGATCGCCGCCGACGAGCCGAACGTCTCCACGATCTTCTTCGCGACCTCCTTCACCGTCGTCTTAACGCCCGTGCACACGTTGAACACGTCAAACTCCTTGTCGTTCAGCAGCATCGCCGTGCGGATCGCGCGCGCCACGTCCTTCACGTACACAAAGTCACGGTACTGGTCGCCCTCACCACTGACCTTGAGCGTGCCGTTGATCTTCGCCTGCTCCATGAACCACGACACCACGCCACTGTAGGACGAATGCGGGTCCTGACGAGGACCGTACACGTTGAAGAAGCGCAGTGCGGTAGACGGGAGGCCAAAGTCGCGATTGAAGTCCTTCATGAGCCCCTCCATCTTGAACTTAGTCGTCGCGTACGCGCAGATGCCGCCGGTCGCGGTCTCTTCACGGAGCGGCAGGTTCTCTGGAAGCGGGATGCCGTACGTCGCGCCCGAAGACGCCGCAACGACGCGCTTCACGCCGTTCTTCACCGCCCAGTCGAGTACTTTTCGCGAGCCTTCTACGTTGATACGCTCGTACTTCTCCGGCAGACGCGTGCTCTCTTCCACCGAGATGGCCGCCGCCAAGTGCACAATGTAGTCCACCTTGTGTACGATGAAGGAGTAGTCGTTCACGACCGTGATATCCTTCACGAGCACCGCAGCCGCGCCACGGTTAAAGTTTCGTCCGTTGCTCATGTCATCGTACACAACAACCTATACAAGAAGAGAGAATGAGAGGGACAAAGCCATTAATCATCAACGCTCACCATCAATACACAGTTGAGTACTAACAGCAGTAGCTGAACGACGTACATGGAAGCCGTTCGCAAGCAGGTCTTCGACGACGTGGCTGCCGATGAAGCCCAGTCCACCAGTGACCAGCACAGTCGGCTTGGTGATGCTGTACTGCTGCTGCTGCGAGAGCGCGTGGCCGACGTTCGCCTGGTGGTAGCCGCTCCCAAAGAGCATGCCCACGACGAAGATGATGACGACGCCCATGTAGACGTACATCTTGGGCAGCAGCATCCAGCCGTTCTCGGGGGCGCTCTTCCTTCGCGTCGCGGCGGTCGGCAGCATCCTGTTGCGTGCGTGTCGAGCGTGCGCGCTTCCTGCTTTCTCCAGTTGTGATCTGGACCCAGAAGCGGGGAAAATGGACCGCCCTCTTCAGAAACAGTATGTCATTCGAACGTGAATGTGGTATTCAACGCATACCCGAAATAAGAACACGTGTAGGCGTGATATAAACTCATATCCGACGCTCGAGCAAGCAATTTGAGTAAGTTACGAGCGCATAACCGAAATAAACAAACCAAATGAAGGAGGACAGTTGTTGTCAGAATTGCCCAGAATCGCTCCAAACTTCAACATGGAGGGGATGAGCATTTGACACGCATCATTTCGCGTCTCGCCTCACGGACCGCGAGATCTTCATGTACACCTCAACACCTCACGCTGAAGTTTGGCATCTCGGCTCACAACATCCATCAAACACACCATGTCTTTCTTCTCTCACGAATTTGCAGGGCGTGTAGACTTGCTGATGCCGTCAATAATCACACACAAATGCACACAAGAACACCAGAGTTGAACAACAAAATGCAGGCGTGGATTGACTCATTAGACTACCAAAGTACTAACAGTCGAAAACAGAGGACAACCTCTCTACATTTGCATCAAAGGGGACTGCACAGCAAAAAACTAGCGACTGCCGCAAGCGCTTACTGGCCTGGGACAGCAGGGGCGGCGGTGACCTGGTCAAGAGGGATGTTCAGGAGACCGCGGCCGCCGTTGATGCTCTTGAAGAAGTCGCCGAAGACGAGCGAGATGATGGCCATCAGCTTCATCAAAATGTTGAGCGCTGGGCCAGAGGTATCCTTCAACGGGTCACCGACAGTGTCACCAATGACGGCAGCCTTGTGGATCGCGCTTCCCTTACCCTGCACAATCAGCTTGCCTTCCTTGTCCTCAACCGACACGCAGCCCTTCTCAACGTACTTCTTGGCATTGTCCCAAGCACCACCGGTGTTAGACTGCGAAATGGCAAGCTGCACACCCGAGGTCAGCGCACCCACCAGAAGACCCGACACGGCGTGAACACCGAAGAAGGTACCCGCCACAATCGGCGAGAGCATCACGAGGAGTCCTGGCGGGATCATCTCACGGAGCGAGGCATCAGTAGAGATCTTGATGCAACGCGCGTGGTCTGGTGGGCCGTGGCCTGGAAGACCCTCAAGAAGACCTGGGATCGTCGCGAACTGGTGCTTCACTTCCTTCACCATCTCCATGGCAGCAACACCCACCGACTTCATGGTCATGGCAGTGAACCAGTATGGAAGCATGGCGCCCATGAACAGACCCGCGAACGTGATTGGCGACAGGATGTTGATGCTGGTCTCCTCGATACGGGTCACGAAACCACCGAAGAGAGCAAGCGACACAAGAGCAGCAGACCCGATGGCGAAACCCTTACCGATAGCGGCAGTGGTGTTACCAGCAGCGTCGAGGGCGTCGGTCTTGTCACGGACTTCAGCTGGGAGCTCGGCCATCTCAGCAATGCCACCGGCGTTGTCACAAATTGGGCCGTACACATCAATGGCGAGGCACGTGGCGAGCGTTCCAAGGAAACCAAGGGCCGCAAGAGCAACACCGTACATGCCGGCAACCGAGAAACCAACGTACACGGCGATCGAGATGACCGTGATCGGGATGATGGCCGACTTGTAACCAAGAGCAAGACCGTAGATGATGTTGGTAGCCGCACCAGTCTCGCAAGCCTGAGCGACTTCACGCACTGGGCTGTAGCTGTGCGACGTGAAATACTCCGTCACGAAGCCGACGATGCAACCGCCCCACAGGCCCACGGCAACGCAGTAGAAAGCCTTCAGAGGGGTCACCTGGTACACCGCACCGATCGTGAAGTTGGCTGGCAGCAACCAGAACGCAACTGGCACGATGAAGGCGGTCATCAAAGCAGTGGACACGAAGATCTGCACCTTGAGCACAGTCTCAACATCCTTCTCCTTGCGCACTGGCCACACGTGGGTGGCAAGGAACGTGGTCGCAGCGGACACGAAGATACCCGTGGCGGTAATCACCAGTGGGAAAAGCACAGCTGGCCAGCCCGCACCGATGATCTCTGGGCTCTGGGTCGAGATCACGAGCGTCGCGCACGTCGCTTCAGCGAGCGAACCGAAAAGGTCCGAACCCATACCGGCAACATCACCGACGTTGTCACCGACGTTGTCGGCAATGGTGGCTGGGTTACGCGGGTCGTCTTCTGGGATGTTCTCCACGACCTTGCCAGCAAGATCGGCGCCGACATCAGCAGCCTTGGTGTAGATACCACCACCGACACGACCGAACATGGCAATGGACGAACCACCAAGACCGTAGCCGGCAATGGCTTCGAAAAGCTGCTTGGAGTGGGTCGCAAGTGGGTACTGGGTCTCGAAAGCCTTGATCAGGATGAACAGCACCAACAGCGCAAGCGAGGTGAGACCGAAACCCATGACACCACCGGCGCGGAACGCGGTGTTGAACGACTCCGACCAGCCGCGGGATCCCTCCTTCATCGCCGACACCGTGGTACGCGCGTTCGAGTAGACGGCAACCATCATGCCCATGTAGCCGGCGGCCATCGAGGTGAGACCGCCCACAGCGAAAGCCGTGGCAGTCAGCACACCGACGGTCCAGTCGAACTTTTGGTTCTCCTTGTTCACGTACGAGGTGAGCACCAAGATGACGCCACCGAACACGATGATGAACGCAAAGCAGAGCGTGTACTCCGCCAGCAGGAACGCGCGCGCGCCTTCCTGGATCGCCGAGTAGATCTCAAAGAGACGGTCGGCGGTCTGGTGGCGCACGTCCGAGGACAGCAGCGAGTAGCCGTCGCCGCGGCGCGTGACCTTGATCTTGGACACTTCCCAGAAGAGGTACGCGGCAAAGAGCATGCCGAAGACGCCCGAGGCGACAATGAACGCGTACGCTTCCGTCGCGGTCGCCATGCTGCTGATGGATATTCTTGAAACGAGCCCGGTCGATGGATGCACGGACGAGGAAGCAAATTCCAGAATGGCGAACTAAAAGCCTAAAAGGGGGGAAGTGGCGCGCGCATTTTGCTCGCGGGCATGCTGTTTGCTTAACCCTTCAACTGCCGCAACCACAGATCTTTTTGGGCTCGAGATTTGCTTTTCAACTTGATATTTGTATGCCATACAAACACCAAGTGCGTCTGGTTTGCACGCGCAAACCTGATTCTTCTTTGACCAGCATTTGATGGGAAAAACCTTGGCTTCTAGTAAGGTTTTGAGGTGTTTTCAAGTTGAAGCTAAAAATGTAGGTTATATAAATCAAAAGTCAAAAAGAGTAGTTTACGGATTAGAAATCCCATAAATTCTAGCTTTTTTTATTTAGAAACCGTGACTTGTAGAAACTGCGGGGACCACAGAGTTCTTCATGCCCGTTCTTGGGTAAATCGGTACCAACAAAGAGCAAAATACTTTGATCTGATTGGCCAGGAGAGCGACTTTGTGTTCGCGAGAAGCAGAACGATGATCTTTGTGTGTGTTTACACTCGACACAGCACTCAGCCTGCCTTTTTGGATATTTCTGCCTCGTAAACCGGTATGGTCGTCGAATGCAAAAATAAAGGAGCTCTTTTAAATAGCAACACGAGCAGAATAGATAGATAGAGGTTTATGGGTTTGGATTTTTTTCGAATGGACAAAGGCGAAGGCAAGGATTCGCTTTTCAAAAAGTGAGTCGAAAAATGAGCAAGGAGCTGCTGGCTCTTCTCTACATGACCAGGCGTAGTGGGTCAAGATTGCGACCGTCGATCCTGAGTGCGTGTGCGCAGAGAAGTGATCGGTCGCGCAGGGTCAGGACAAATGGGCATCAGCAGCAGCAGCTGTGGCAATGGGCAGCACGCCGTGCAGCACCAGAATCAATGAAAAGATCTCTTTCCGCGGCAAAAAGGTATCTCGCCTTGGGTATTCGAAGAATTGCGAGGACGGACCGATTGGATGATGGAGTGACTCTTTCTGTATTGCAAATCCAAGTGCGAGTTTGGTTGGATAGGGGGTGTTGCGTACCTACCGTGGTATAGATAAGGGCGGAAGAGCAGCTGCGCCGAACGTTCCCAGTCGTCGCGTGGTCCACGCCACTCGCTTTTTTGCTGGTGTGTGTGGCTTTGGAAACGATGGGTGAACCGAACGGATGATGAATGCGCGCGCGCGGGCGGGCTTCCTGAAGTCCGACGGCCGGATTGGTCGACCGCGCCGCCCAGATTGTCCCCAGGCGCGTGGCAATGTTGCGAAGTGCACCAGTGAACGATCGATTTCACTGGCGGGCAGCGCATACATGAGGCATGAGGCAGGCGGGCACTGAGAGAGAGCATGCCTGGAAAGCTGAAGAATGACTGAGAGAAAGCTGAAGAACGAAGTAGCGGACAACCCGACTCGTTTTATTGGCAGTATGCGTGTGCATTTGCAGTTCTTCTGCTTGGGGCGCCCTATTGTTTTGTCTTTCCATGTTGTTTTTTCGAACGTGGTTGTCGTCTTCATGATCAAATTGAGACCTCGCTCATCAACAGAAAAGCCTTCGCAAACTTCAGAAGTTCAGGGCCGTCATTTTGATTGTCAAGCGGGACAAGCAAGACAAGAAGAGTGTGTTTGAGAGCAGGAAGAATGCGTTTGCTTGGTTTTTCTTGGTCTGAAACGATGCTTCAATTCGTACACGTCTGCAGTGATTCCGCACGCACATACTCAACGCGAACACAGTCTGCGTGAATCTGTAGATTCTGGTTACTGTAGGATCATTTTTCGTTTTGCAAGAGGATTGTCAAACTGGAGGAGCCGCATCTCTCAACGCTACGTGGCAGGTGGGCATGGCTGTTGCATGACCCTGCGGCACCTCCATTGGCGAGCGAATGATAGACTGATACAATTACATGTATCATTTAGATGCGTTCTTGTCGAGTTAAAATAGATACAACTACAGCATGCATGCATCATCACTCACTTCAGAAGCCAAATCAACTCCATGTTGACTTGGCTCATATTGGCAGTCCAGCTTGAACTTGAGGTCCACAATCATTCATACAAATATGCAATTACCGAGAGCAACGTATGTAATTATCGAGAACCAGTGTTTCCTTTCCACCTTTCCATTTCCGCGCTTGAAAAGTGCGCAAAATGCGGAATGAGGCGACGATGACACCTGCAGTGTTCGCGACGAGTGCGAAACGACCACGTGCTTGTGAGCAGAGCACGGCCAGCCACCAAATAGAGGAAGTCGTCCATGCTCACGCAAATATGGCTGTTGTCGACAGCATGTGGGTCGTTTTTCTTTCTCTTGTGGAGACGCCGCCGATTCGTGCAAAGTATGAGGAGTCGGTGGTTTCGCAACGCAGCAGCTTCGATGAGCAGCTTGACTGCTGAAGGAGGGTGCTCTTCATAATCCAGAGCCACCAGTATCGATTTTACGGAGCATTGGACCAGTTGCTTGGGAGTGAGTGTGCGCACGTCTGCGAGCAGTTTTCTTGTCAGCGCGAACCTTACAACGAGAGTGTGCGAGCCAGAGAACGAGTCCGCGCGCGAGAGAGAAAGAGAGCAAGCAAGCAGATAGTAGTGGTGTCTTGTGCTGTGCCGACGTCTACGTCGCTTCTGGCTGCCATTTTTGAGTGTTGTTGGGGCTCCCAGCACGTCTCAAGTGGTGTAGTGAAAGATACGACGACGACGGCGACTCTGACTTTTCTGCGATAAAAAGGTTTGAGCAAAATGGACCTCGACCTCGACCTCGATCCGAATGAGAAAATCTTTGACGATGCGGAAGCGCGTCGAGAGCTGCATCATCAGATATCGCAGCTGAGCCCACGACGTTCGTCAGATGCATCAAATGCGACGACCACGCTTCCGTTTTACGAAGACATATCTCCAAGCGTTGCACTCGAGAGGCTCTTTGAATGGTTTCACAAACCGGCAACGAGAGGAAATTCCGTGACTGACGATGAAGACGAGAAGGTTAGTCGAGAGGAGTTCAACCAGCTACGCAAGTGTGTAGGCAAGCAGCCTGTGACAGAACGAGAGTGGAAGAGAGCGCTAGAGGAGCTGGGTGCTGCAGAAACTGAAGAATTCGTCGTCAGGAGAGATTTCAAGGCGCTCTTCGGACCACCTCCGTTCTTCGGTAGCCCGACCGTGCAGGGCATTGTACGAGAAGTGATGAAGACTGAGGAGTTTGTTCATTTCGCGCAAATCCTAGTGTCGCGATTTGGAGTGGAGAGTGCCGATTCGTCGTCCGGGTTGTCGGACTCGGAGAAAGGTGTGGGGCTGGAGCAAGTACAAGATATGCAGCGAGCGTGTTGTGCTGACGCGGTATTCGAACAGGCGGAATGGATCGAGCTGTGCAAGAAACTACTTCTTCCGGAGACCACACAGCACTTCACCTGGATGCAGTTTGCAGAGGCGCTCTCTGTAAACGTCAAGAACAAACGCATTTGCTCTCCTCACGCAGATCCTGCAGCGATTGTGTACGCAGTCTTGGCGAACGATAAGGTGCTGGCAACGATAAAGGACGCTGACGACGATCAGGTGTCCCAGAAGGCGTTTACGAATCTGCTTCGAGTGCAGCGCGAGAAAGTCGATGACGAAGTATGGCTGAATCTGCTGCAAAACATGCAGACCACGTACAGTTATCGGCAGGAGCGGCGCGGACGGAAGAATTCCTTCACTGAGGCAGAAGCGAAAGATGACGCAGATGGTCATGGTCACGAGCAGCCGCTTGTCATTGTTCGCAACACTCGGAACCAAGTGCTGTCGTACGAGATTGTCTTTGACGAGCACGGTGATATCGGGTTGGATCTGCAATCGGACTTTTTTGGTCAGTGTTCGACAGTTGCTGAAATTTATGGTCAAGCTGCATGCCATCCGATTATCCAGAAGCATGACATTGTGGCTGCCGTGAACGGAGTGAACCTGACCAACGAGACGATGGCTGCGAATAAAGATGAGGAGCAACAGCGGGTGGCCTTTGCGAAGGGGCTGCTTAACGCCAATGATGTCCGAAAAGTTACGTTTCACCGACAAGAATCGTACTATCAGTACAACGCAAACGAGAAGACGCTACATCTGTGTCTAAAGACCATCGAACAAATCCCTCCAGACGGCAAATTCCAGATCCAGATTCCTCCCGGGTCGTCGTGGAAACCATCTTCGAGCGACGGAGGAAGTTCGTTGAAAGTAGAGTTCGAGATTCCAAAGCACCGGGACTTTGAGCAAGCGGTGGTGTCGTGGAACGAAGCATCTCAGAGTATCGATATCGATCTGGACGGAGATACTGGCATCGCGAAGAGCTCGACAGTGGTGATCAAAATTTCAGGCATCGATTGCGGCGGCGAGGTCGTTCTTGGACCGTGTGAGCTGGCAGACGGAGAAGTTCAGGTCTCGGAAGGGGAAAGCCTATCTGCGTGCTCTGTTATCCTGTACTCGAACTGGAACTATCGTGAGAGCACGTTGGGCAACCCGCTTCGAGATCGTGTACGACATGCCGGTGACGAGTATTTCGATTCATCGTTGAAGCCTATCAGCAGAGACTTTCGTGCTGGAGAATCTGGGCTGACTCTGGGAAGCGACTTCTTTGGACAGTGTGCTGTTGTGACCGCTGTGAAGCGAATGTCTACAGCTGAAGAACAAGAGGTGGGTGAGCACGATATTCTTGCATCGATCACCTCTCTCGGCGGGAACGATGGGAAGACTTTCAATCAGCTGAATTGCATCAAGCCGTTCGCGTTGAGCAAGCGTCATGCTGAGGCGCATATCAACGAAGTGAGGAAGCAGCTTACGGCTTGCCAGAAGTCCGGTCGTCCGTATCGTCTCGAGTTTCTGAGGCTGAATTCGTTTTTCTTCCACGAGAACGGTCGGACAATTTTCACTTTCCATCCCTTGGTATCGCTTCGTGATAATACGTCGCTGGTGATCAAGATGCCGAACACCAAGTGGCACGTGTTTGGTCCATTAAGTGCAAGCATTCTGGACCCGTTGGGGATCAAAGTCCATGAAGTCGTGTGGGACTCGCAGCAGCATTCAGTGCACTTGAAGCTTGGTAACAGCTTGATTCCCGAGCCAAACTCTGTCGTTGTCGAGATTCACGGCATCGCACCTCCGTCGAAGGAGAAAACGTGGACGCTTGTTGGGGTTGGGAAGGCGCCAAATTGTGCTGGGCCGAGCGAAGTCGTCGGCGTTTACACAGGAGACGCTGGAAGCGCACCTGAGATGGAGTTTGTTCTCCACGAGCATTGGCACTCCTTCATTGTCGGCCACCAGGGCATTGAAGCATTGAAAGTCAACGAAACGCTGAAGAAGTTCAAGACAAGTCCGGCGTCGCTGTGGGAAGTGCTGGAGTACACGAGCCTGCTGTTCGAGATGTGCAAATCGAAGGATTCCGAAAACATGTCGTTCTCAGATTTGAACAAGCTCATCGGGCTGGTATGCGGTGATGGGAAGACGATGTCTCTGTCGGAGTGGAACACATTGTGCCGAAATCTTGGCGCAAAGCCCCTTGTCGGGCTCACAAGACGCCAATTTGCTTGCTGCTGGAACGAGGTGACTGGGCTAAGCAACCACAATGCAAAGGAGATCTTCGTCCGCATCGAGACAGCCAGGAAACTCTACGCTGAAATCATACAGATCTTTCAGGAAGACGAAGATGAAGATGTGATCACGAAAGAGACGATTGCGAAACTGGCCAAAATCGGCGGCTTTTCGCCAAAGATGACAAAGAAAGCGCTAGATACACTAGACGAAGAGAATCGACCCGGATGGGACTGCGATCTCTTTTCCCAGATCGTGTGTGGAGCGAATCGTGGCTTTCGGTTTGAAGACAATGCATCGAGTCTGTGGATCAAAATTCATTTTGCGAAGAAACTGTTCAACGACTTCAGCACCAAGAACAAGATGAAAAAGAAGAACTTTGTCGATCTACTCGCTGCGGCCAAAGTGACGAAACCGAAGCTGACTAGTGATCTGTGGTCTGAAATTTGTGACAGTGTGGGACTCGACGAGACAAGCGGGTTTAGCTTGGGGGAGCTCCTCGAGGTCTACTCTGGCAATCTGCTCGGCTCCCGCCATCCTCTTGCTGATTACTATCGGATCGAAACCTTCAAGTTACTTCCAGAGCGACGTGTAAAGAACCAAGAGGCTAGCAAAGAGGCTGCGCTGAACGTTGCTCCTGAGAAGATCAACGTGAAAGATATCGCGGCGAAAGCGTTAGACGATATTGCCAGTACTGACGAAGTATTCCAGGAGCTCTTGGATCAAGGCTTGCAGTTTAGTAAGCTTGAAGCGGTCGAGGAGCGCGATGCGACAAAAGAGTTCGCCTTCGAAAGCGAGCTCGCAGGAAAGCGACGTTCCAGATCGAAAGGGTTTTTGCACTTGCAGATTGGAAGTATTTCCGAGCTGGCGGACCACCTTGTCAACACCAACTCGCAATTTAACAAGGCCGGAAAGGAGCCCGAAGAACTGTACGCGATGTTCGAGATCACCGATGCTGAAGGATTGCAAGACAGGATCCCCAAGCCGCCAAAGAAGAATCCATGCAAAAAGATTAAGGAAAACTTATTTGGGAGCAAAGACGCAGACGCCGACTGCTATGTGGTTGAGCGCGATGAGATGTGGGATAATGGAGCGACGCAGCTGCTGATGAGGGAAATGCACGAGACTGAGAGGCTGCTGAAAACCTTCCCGCCTCATACTCCAGATTACGACGCAACTTTCGCGAAGCTGTCCGTGTTGATGAAACGTCTCACTCCCGCTGGGCCGGAGGTGGCAGGAGACGATGCGTTTGACGGGCGTATTTTCTCCAGTGTTATATTGCGAGATCCGTCCCCTGACGCGATTGTTCGCTTCCCAGACGACCAATTTCGTCTGTACGTGAACATGGACGACGGGAGCCCGCAGAAGCTGCTTGTGTGCAAGTTGTTCAAGCGCATCGGATCAGAAAAGAGTCGCCTTCAGCTGGAGCTGGGGTATGCTATTGACGCGCAAAAGAAGGCGGAGACGACTTACACCATTCTGAGAGATCTAGTCGAGCAGCAGAAACAGCACCTCCGTCACGTCGTTGCTATTAGCCATACGACTGGTAAGGACGCTGCAGACGACAGCCGTGTGTGGACGGCGCTGTCAAAACTCAGGCAGAAGCGCCAAGATTTGCTGGAGTTCGAAGAAGAGCTTAGGAAGCGAAATCAAGACTTGCTTGAAGCGCAGCAGAAATTGGATGCAGCTTTGCGGCTTGAAGAAGAGACTGAGCAGAACAGAGGCAACCAGAATCAAGAGGCCCCAGCCGACGCGACGGCGCCTGGAGTCGACTCTCTGAAACCAACAAAGCTTGGAGAAGATGCCGTTGCGCCTGAACCAATGAAAGTAAAGCTAATCGGGCTGGCGTTTTTCGACATGGAAGAGCTCTTACATGTTCTTCACGACGACAAGGAGTTCGCAGATGATGTGGCTACGTTCACAACGGAAAAGTTCAAAGACGTCGGCGTTCTTCTTCTCAAGTTCGAGTACAAGTGTGGACTTCTGCAGCAAGAGACACCTTGCGCTCCTCTTCCAGGGATCACAATCGCGATGTCGAGCAATGACGAAACCTCCGTTATCGAAAAAATCCGAGAGGAGCATGCGTTCGAGTATCCGTCGCATTCGCATCTGGAGCTGCAATGGAAAACAAATGGATTAAAGATGGGAGATCGGTTGTGTTTGGTGCGAGAAGAAGACAACTTCAAGCTGAGCATGCCATATTTTCTTGTTCTCTGGAAGGCCGTAGATGATGGCAACAAGAAAAGCACCAAAGGTGGCGAGGACGAGAACGCAGACAAAGAGCGTTGCGAATGGTGGATCCCAGAGATCCTGAAGAAGATGTACTTGGTTCCAGGAGAGAAACTCATCAACACTGATCCGTCGAGGACGCATGGATGTCTTCAGCTGCCATCGTCGATTGGTTTGAGTTTACCACCTGGTACCTACAAGGTGTATTTGATTCGAAACGAATCAGATGGGAGCGGCAACAACTTCCGAACAGTCCTCGGAAAGACGGCATCGCTAGCAGTTCTTCCTGGTGTCAACAGTGTGCACACCTCGTTCGGAACCACCCCTTTGATCGACGTGAAGCCTCTTTTCGCGTCGCTCCAAGTGTTCGCTGAAGACGATCGATCTGTAGTCGCCGATGCGTTGACGGATCAAGATGGCTTCCACGATCCAGACTATCTCGCCCGGATCGAGTTGGAGCAGGAAATTGAAGTGACACGGCGCGAGATCAAAGCCAGCGAAGCGACCTACGAGAAAGTGAAGCACAAAAAGGACGGCAAAGTGGTGGAGCAGAAAGTTGCACAGCACAAAGCGATTTTGGAGGAGCTTCTCGAGCAAATGAAGCGCTTGCAAGAGAAAGAAGCGTCAGCACTCCAGAATGCCACCTCTGCACCTGGAGTCGCATCTCAACCAGCTGGACCGAGAGCACAGAGAACTCAAGCACATACCGTGTTTTCAAGCCAACAGGAAGTGGTGCTGTCGTATCGATTTAATGGTGGCGCCCCATCGGCGCAGGATCGAATCATCTTTCTTCCAGCTGATGTTGTTCGAGTTTCTGACAATTTGCGGTCCACTATTCTCGGGAAGCTTCAAGGGAACAACTCGCAGCAAGTCGGCGTGATTCGAGAGACGATGGAGCGAGAACTGGTCGAAGTGCAACAATTCTTTGAGCTCAAGTTCTCGCTTCGGGGTATCCTCAATATCTTCAACCGGAAAGTGAAGCCGCTCTTTGGGTGCGGTCGCCGAACCGGACCAGAAAGCAAAAGCGATGCCTTCAAGGCAATCACTGGAACAAGCGATGGGTCGTTTGTCTGGGATGAGTGTATGAGCGCGTTTAGCTCGGCGCCATCAATTGCGAAGAAGAACTTTTCGTTCATTATTTGCGATCTGCTGGACGAAATCGGTGTTCGGAAAACCCAGCTAGGACTGAAAAATGTCGCTGTCGGAGGTGAAAAGAGTAAACTCTCAAAGCTCAATGCGTTCATGAAGTTGGGAATGGAAGTGCCAGTGCCAGTCGCCTCAGCTGAAGAAGACACGCATGGAAAATCAAGCTCGAAGAATGCTGTTGTCGGAGAGTGCAAAACCTCGCTGGGGAATCGCTTTCGTCAGGGTGGCTTCTATGTCGCCAAGTATGTGCGTCGGATTGGTGAAGAAGGAAGTAACGAGAACATTCTGAGCTGTGCTGGAGAGATTTGCCGATTCGGACCGTTTTACATCGAGCCAGCGCGTTTCTCCTGCTCACCGTCCCAGATGTACTTCTACATCACCAAGCTCTTCGTAAAGTATGTGATGTCGGGCGAAGGCATCCTCATTCTCAAGATTGTCGGGAACGCGCTGGTGTCGTTCATCAAGTACTTTCTGGCAGTGGTCAGTTTGTCGTTCAACATCTCGGTGCTGGCAGGAAATTTCAACATTGGCAAGTTTGACCATACCCGGATCGACGCGATTCTTGACGGCTTTAGAGCGAGACTCTCAAGCTTTTACGGGCCAATCGAAGTGGCGCTGCATGAGATCTACACGTTCTTCAATGGGTACATTGCCAAACTCATTGAGAAAATGAACATTCTGGACATCGCTGGCGAGTGTGTGTCTGGTTTCTTCCTCTATTACGTCCTGGTGCTGCTGTTCGCTGCCACTTTCGTGGTGTACGTCGTCGTTCAAGAGGATTTGTTGCTGAAAATCCAGAAGATCCACACGTACTTGCCGATCAATCCTGGCAAGTCGCTGCTTGCGTTCCTGGAGCAAGTTGGCGCACTACTCGTGATCCCGCTGTATCTGACGATCAAGTCCTGCGTGCTGTTTATCTCGGGGCAGTGGGCGTACTTCTACATGCACTTACAAGGCAAGAAAGGACTCGCTGAGTTCAATCTGCACTCGACGTATCAACACAACGAGTGCGACGCAGAGTTTGCGAAGATAAACTACGGGTTCGGCATCGTGGGGCTGATCCTGATCGTGGCGTTCCTGTTCGTGTGCTTGCCGCTTCTGCTCCTGGATCTCTACAGTTGGGTGCCGTTGTCTGAGCTCGAAGAACGACAGAAGTTGACGGATCTCGCGCACAGCTTCGATCGTACGGACATCAAAGCCGCCGTCCACAGCAACGCTAATCTAACCGAGTGCGGACCTCGCAAGTACCCTGCTTGGTGCACACGGATCTGGAAATTCCAAATGTACTACAATGACTACATGACGCTGAAGTTTCGCCAGTTGGTGAAAAAATACGGCATTCTGGGTCTGCTGTGTATGTTCATCTACATCTACATGAACCTGATGCTGCAATCGATGGGGCGGTCTTTGGGCGTGCTGATCGGGTGGAGAAGAAGCGGCCCGTACATGTACAAGAACGCGTTGTACCAGCCGAATTCCAGGTGGAAGTGCTACGACCGCTTCTGCCTGCGCTTCAACTTTGCGTGGAAGATCCAGTACATCAAAGACAAGATTGTGATGCCGTTCGTCAACGTTGTGCTTGTGACGTTAGGACTCTGGGGCGAAAACCAGTGGAAGGAGTACAACGTCGAAGAGCGAGCGAACAACTGCTACATCATGGAACCGAGTGGCGAGATCAAGCAGCTGCAGATGATGTCGCTGCATGGGAAGATCACAAGTCTCTTTTGGCTGTGCATCCCGAAGACGATGGTGTTGGCGTACCTGGCAGAGGTCCTGAATCGCGGTCCGGTCTTCAGCTATTTCCTGAACAAGCAGTTCCTGCAGGCGGATATCCCCGAATCGGAGCGCGAGCGAGACCCCGTGTGGCGTTACCTCTCAATTTTCAGCTTTACAGGCGAAGAGGACGTTGTCTACCTTTCCGACACGCGCTTTTACAGCACCGTCCTCAAGTGGGGGAGCTCTCTGGTGGAGATCATTACCTTGTTGATGGTGTACCCCAATGGTCACCAGAACCGAGCTTTTCTGTTTGGCGTCGCCTTGATCTCAGCGACCATTTCTCCGCTCCTCGAATTCAACGAGCAAGTGATAAAAGCATACGTGGACTACAAGGAGACAGTTGAGAACTTTGCTTCATCGAACGAATGCTTTTCGAAAGTGAAAAAAGGCTCAGACATGCTGATGGAAGCAAAAGACACTCTGGACAACGCTCCAAAGGTTGCCGTCAATCTGAGAGCAGGGAAAAACAATGCCGGAGGGAACCCGCCTACAGCAGCAAGCGGCAGTCCTCCTCCAGCAGTAGGTGCTCCCGTCGTCGGCAGCGCAACAGAAAACAGCAATTCCGCCGCATCAGCAGGTTCTGATGTCGCAGGCACCGCACTTGCAAACACCAACCCTCCCACAGCAGCAGGCGCTGCAGCTGCAGTTAGTGTATCAGGAAGCAGTACTCTTCCCCCAACACCAGGCGCTCAAGTCACAGGTAGCCCACCAGCTCCGACTGCCAAGCCAGTATCAGCTCCAGCAACAAACACAGCGATCTCATCAGTGGCAGCGGCTACCCCAGCTGTGGTTCACTTTGGTGGCGATGATGAATGGGGTGTTGGAGATGAGCTGGATGATCTCGTCAATGACACTGAAGACTTGGTGGAGGATGAACTTGAAAATCTTGTGGGCAGCGATGGCGCTGCTGCTTTGCTCGTCGCAGCAGGGGTCGGCAAGTCAAAGAAGCAACTGATTCTGCTGAACGCAATGCCAGAGATCAGCTACGTCGTCCTCACAGATGCACTTGACGCTGGTGAAGGAGAAATCACTGTGAACTGGCAGGTCAATGCGAGGCAGCGATTCCACGCGCTAGACGCGATTGGCATGTTCCCTGCTCGCGAAGCGGGGGATTTCAGAATTCGGACCATGGAAGATTGCATTTGCTATCGTCTGCTGAAGCATAGAGGAGCCGAGCCGTTTGGATGGAAGCCGGACAATCGAAGCGACGAGGATTTTGAGCACGAAGTGATCGTCCGCCAGGCAAAGTCTCTTCGCGACCTCACTGAGAGAGATATCAAGGAGATCACAAATCCGATTTACACCGTGGACGGGGAACGATCAGAAGAAAAAGCTACGGAGCACGATGGGATGCTGAAGCTAGCAGATATCAAGATGGACACGATGATGAATTCGCCCAAACTGAAGCCTTACAAGAAGAAGATGAGCGACATGCTGGAAGAAGAGGTTCAGGAAAATAAACTCCATGCCGTGGTACGTGGACGGGAGCTGTATGATGTTGTGTAATGATGAATGATCAACTGCAACTGACTGACCAATTCCATTGTTTTGTTTTCGATGTAGTCACGACGGGCGACTCGGATGCTGAGCAACAACGGAGCTCTAAGCATCGAAGAAGCAGCAAAGAAGGCGCGCAAGGCAAGTCTGCTTTATTGTCTACTATATAGTATTTTAGCACGGGTGTACTTACGCTGAGCCTTTGTCTTTTTTTAATGAGCAGGTTATCTCTGGCCAGGTCCAGTTCCGACCAGCGAACAACAACACAGAGTCCGACGAGGATCCAGGTTTCGAGAATTTCGTGTACGGGAACAACGTTGGCATTTATCAGTCCAAGTACGGTCTCCAGAAGTACGAGTTTTGCTACCTTCGACACGCAGACGTGGAGGCGAAGGTCGTGGGTCTGAGTGGCGACAAGGCGAAAGCAAACAGTGAGCCGAAGGTGACGCCCATGGAAGAGCAGTCCAAGAACTACGAGATTCTCGACCGCTTCTGCTCCAACGCGATTTCGATTGGCACGTTCAACATTTTCATGAACCTCACGTGCGACATCCCGATGGTTGGCGCGAACGAGACAGTGAACCTGTCGTGGATCATCTACGGCGTTCCATACAGCATCCTGTCGAACTCGAAGAGTCGAAACTGTGTGGGGTTCTACAAAGTCGAGGGTTCAGGTGGGTGCTCCAAGATCGAGATCATCCCAACATCAGCGTACCTGGAAGTCGACGATAACGAACCATGCCCTGGACGGATGCTGGCCACCGCGCCGAAAGAGCCCGGGGTCTACGAGATTCGGTTCCTGTTCAACTTCTTCAAGGAAGCGAAGCTGCATCGCCAGTGCCAAGTGTTTGGAGATCTGGAAGACCAGATGCAGCACCTGCGAATTCGCTCGTTCTACGAAAAGCGGTCGCTGACGGACGAGATTCGGAAGTTTGCTGTCCAAGAACCGAGGTCCTGGGGGATTGCCCGCATGAACACTCTTGCGTGGCTTAAGTCGATGCTGCTCAGCACTCTTCGAGAACCTGTGAAAGATTCCGTCATGGAGTCAACAAGCGAGTACAGCGCGTTCCTGTATGGTCGCCTGAAATCGAAGCTCACGAAAGGGATGGAAAGCAACTCAAAGGTCTACCAGCGGCGAATTCGAAAGATCATCGCCCCGCTGTACCTCAATGGCTTCATGACTGTTCTCCAGGCAGCTCTGGCATCCAATTCGCAAATGAATGACCAGCTCGCATCCGTCATCTTCATGTCCCCAACCGACGATGATTTAAGGAAGAAAGGGTTGGACCCCTCGCGGGACTCGTTGCTCCTTCCATCGGACAAGAAGCTTATGGTCTACGGACCAGCTGGCTTTCGTCTCTTGGCGAAGAATTATCTGAATCAGCAATCACTCTGCGGATACCACGACTTTGTCGACGATATCGTGTTGAATCAGACGCAGCTACTACAATCCGTGGATCAGGTGATGAAGAACCTGTCGAGCAGTTGCGTGGCGTTATACGAATCTGCAATCGGGAAAGCGGTAAAGGAGATGATGGACGAAGCCAAGCGTCTCGGCAAGGAGAATGTGATGCAAGGCATCGACGCGATCCTAATTGATCTGTGCAGAAACCACATCCAAAGCATCGTCCGCGCCTTTGTGGAGACCGACTGCCGAACTGGAATGCGATGGAAAGGACCACCCAAGGGAACGCAGGAGCGACTCGCTGCTCTTCGCCGAGGCTCCATCCAAGCGAATATCGCGATTCCAGTGGACCACTTCGCACCTACTATACAGGGTGGATGCGCGCCAGTTACCCGCCAGCATATCGCAGTCCGAAGATGGATTCGACCGCGATTGGAGCGGAAGATCGTCGTCATCCTCAGGCAGCGTCACGCTCGGTTGCTCAGTGGGAACTTTGCCATTCTGATGCAGATAGTCCCGTCATGCTGTGGCCAGAGCCTTTCGCTGGTCGGGAGCCCGTTCCCAGCCTACCGCTCCGAGAACACGTTGTCTGCCCTCTACTTCCTGGAAGAGAACAAAAATACTGGTCAAAAGAGCTCGATCTTGAACCAGCCGAGAGACGAAAAACATGACGAAGTGCGAGAAGAAGAGCCCACTAAAGACGACAAAGAAACCAACCAAGACGCGGAAGAAAATGCTGGCGACAACGACGACGACAACGACGACGATGGTGGCGACGATGGGGGCGACGAGGACCAAGGCGAAGACGATCCGACGGACGAGAATCCCAATGAGATCGATGGCGATTCGTGAAGCGAAGTGCGTCAAGATGATGATGAAGAAGCGGTGGTGTGGTGAGAATGTGTTGCATTTGTATATACATAGTCTGGATGCATTATCTATATGCTTCTCCTTTTAACGAATGAATACATAGTGTGCATGTTTCCCTTGCAGCTGCTGACCGACTTCGGCTTCAGTGACAACTGGCCTGTCAACTTGTCTCCATCTCAACCAGTGCGTGATGAGACTCTGGGGCGGCGGCGCGCGTTCCTGCTGGGGCTTGCGCTGGTTGTGGTTTCGCTGTACCACGGAGAACACTATGCGAGGGTGGAACACTTAATGTTTGATTTCTTGGTTTTATGTGAAATGCATATGATAAATCATCGTTGTGGTGCTTTCCGACTGCTACAGCAGTGCCAAGCTGCAAGCAGCACAACTGGCAGCTAGTTCTTCGAATATTTACTCTGCGAGTCCTCGTCGTCTCGCAACTTGGCGTCTTGTCTTCTTTTGCCCTCCTTGCCGCATCCGATCAGTCGCTCTTGCTGGAGAAAGCGCAGCAGCGGGTACATGAAGTGGATGAAGTAGAGGTAGTTCACTCGGCCGCTGCCTGCCGGGTCAGCGAGAACATTGAGTTGCTGCATCTCGGTCTTCTCGTCGAGGGTCATGCCATGCGTCTGGGAAATCTTGCCCAAGCTTGTGTAGAAGTCGGTTGTTGGTAGAACGCCAAGTTTCCGCTGGTCCAGTTGCTCAAAGCACTCCAGGCTGCTCCGCTTGAGCACATCTTCACTGGGGACACTAAACACCCGAGGTGTGCCTAACTCAGATTCCTGAGCGCCGTGAAGCATCGCTGCTCTGTTGACCACATTGTCGAGGTTTACTTGATCTTGAAGAAAGCGAGTGATCTGTGGAATATAATCCTTGTAGCTGACAGCGCAGCCAGCGTCTCTCGAGATCTCGCCAATTGATAGCGCTTGCATGACTTGGTACGGTGCCAGCAACAGCTTCTTCATGCCCTTCACGACGATCATAATCTCCTTCTGCTTCAGTTTGAACCGCAAGTGCTCCGTCGATCCTTGCAAGTTGCTGCGCTCGTAGCTCGTGAATTGCTGCAGAAGATAGCTCTCAAGTCTATCTCCAAAGCACTGGTGCTGGTACTGGAAGATCAAGCTTCGCACACGCGGGTATAGCTCCCCGAGCTGGGAGCTCAAGATTTTCCCACTGGGGGACACCTCAACGAGTCCAAGGATCAAGTTGATCTCACCCTTGCTTATCAGAAGCTGGGGTGACTCTAGAACGCCTCGGAGCTGGCGCAGAGTGACGTAAATGCTGGGCTTCTCATGGGGGACCTCTTCACCAGGTGCATCACTTCCAGGCTCTAGAGTTTGGGCCTCTTCGTTGGCTACTTCAGTCTTTTGCTCTTCGGTTGGCTCCAGCGAGATGGTTGAGTCAGACGAGGCGACAGTCGCTGCTGCCGCGTCTCTCAATTCTTCAGTTGCTGGGGCTAACTCAGTCTGCTGGTCTTGGCTTTGAATCAATTTATTCAACTTCTGGATCGTGTAGTCAATCTCGCGAGCCACGACCACGTGGTAGGCTTCCTCCGCCTCTTGCATCCAGTCCGAGGCGTCTTTCGCGTCGGCCCTGCTCTCACTAAGATAATTGTCAACATGTGTGAGTGTGTCGACAACATCGGCGGCGATCGGCACGAACGCCGCGTAGTCCACCGTTTCGTCGCGGTCTTGCTCCGCGAAAGCAAACAAGATCTGCCGTTGTTGCTGACTGACTCCCAGCAAGTCCAAGTCGAGCAGAGCCTCACGGAAGTCCGCGAACGGAATACGAACGTCGTTGTACGGGTCTTTGCGCTGGAACATCTCGAGCAGGTACTCCTCGAGGTTCTCTCTGTCGCGCGCGCGCTTCGCTTCCTCTCGCGCCTTGATCGCCGACGGCATGCGCGTGGACGAGAACTCGTCGTTCAAGTTCACCAGGTTCTGCTGTTTCAGCAGCAGCTTGCGCTTGATTACTTGGTCGATCACGCGCTCGTCAAAGCGGATGTCGTCGAGCGCGTGGAAGTGTGGGTCGCTCTCGACCGTGAAGCCCTCCACGTGTTGCAGTGTCTCATCCAAGTGGAAGCAGAAGTGGGCCACCGCAGGCGGCGCGGGCATCTCCGGCGTCGGCTTGCTGAAGACCACCTGCACCTTGTGCCGGTTCTGTCGGCTTGTCTCTGCGTGGACCGAGAACTTGTACGTGAGCAGGCTAGCGTCGACCCACCTGGAGAGGAATGTCGAAACCACGAAGCGCGTCTCGGCTGCCACTGCATTCGAGTTGGGCATGGTGGATGGCTGAGACGGAAGTTAGAGCAGAGAAACTTGGAGATGATAATGATGAAGAAGAGGAGAGATAGAAATTCTGATTGCGCTTTCGAAGTAGAAATAAATGCACCACTTTCGCAACAAGAAGTCTGTCTTCCTCTTGTCTCGGGGGTGGACTTGGGTTGATCATTTTTAGGACCACTGTCATGCCGATAAGATTGGAGTGTAAGATTAGATCATGCACAGACAGGTTGACTGGCTGCTGTGCTGGAGAGTGAAGGTGTTCACGTGTACCTGTGGGTCGTGGCGTCGAAATGTCGAAATGAGATCACAACGCAGCACCAGAACTCGGATTTTCATCAACAATATCCATCGGACAGTTATTGCCCAAAGCGAACTGAGGAGCTCCTCAAGGATACATACACTTTTGTGACCATCACTCGCGCCAGTCAACATGCGACAGATAGATAGATGGCCAGCACGAGCTGTCAACCAGTCGTGGCAAGAAAAGAGCCCATGGGTCAAAACGCTGAGCCATCCATAACACACACGCAAAGATTGGCAACACCAAGACATTAATTCGACAATATATGCTGCTGGCCACACGCAATGCAATGCACTACACGACAGCCCAGCCATTAGCGCATGCGTGTAGCCATGACTGGCATCGCTTCCTGTGTTCCACTCCCCCGGTGGCAAATGTTTAAAGGAGTTCTGGTGCAGCCATCTCTTTCTTTCTCTCCATACTCGGTGTGGTTCGGTGGTTTAATTCCCAATAGAGAGAGAGCATGTCGCTGCTGGCTCCCTCCCTCTGCGCTCGTTCACTTGATGGACGCCGCGGATCGCTGCGATACATTTTCGAACTATGTTGCGGCTGCTTATAGTTTTTTTCGCTCGGCTCTGTGATGATCTGGTCAATCGCTTCAAACAAGCGACAGTCGCTCCCAAACTTTCGAGTTTGGCTCCGAAATGGTGATGGCGGTTGGTGACACAGCTTTTTTTGCAGCATTCGCATGAGAAAGTACTGCCAGTCAAAGCTCCTACCTTATCAATACATAAACCAGTTTATTCAAGTCAAAGAAATCGGTGCCAGAAGCCACGCTTGTGGTAAAACTGAACCCATCCCATTTCCAAAAAGTCCAACTCTGCACACACACACACTCTGCCCTCTCCCACCATTGAAAAATCACATTCCTTGGAGCCACAAGCTCACAAGCTCACAAGCTCACAAACCCACCAATTTTGGAATCAAGGGCGGATTGATTTGATGCACAAAAATGAGTTATAATCCTGGTCGTGGATTCACGGCCTGATGATTTTGAAGGCTTCCTTTTCCACTCACATCCCTCGCTTCTTCACTTTATTCCGCCCACACTGTTCTGTTCTCTCCACCTGTTCACTCTTCAATTCGCCTCCGAGCCCCAACATCACCACACACTCGACAGCCAGGCCAAGGCTCTCTAGTCAGCCTTCCGTCAATGGACCTATACTCCGCAGCCACCGTTTCCCGACGACCGCGCGCGCCAAAGTCCCCATGCTTACGAGCCGCCACCCTTGGCCACACTTCGTCCTCCGGATCGTCCTCGACAAGCCCGCGTCGTGGGATCCACATCGACGAGTTCACGCGCGCAAACTCCGGCGTTTGGTACTACCAGGTCGACATCGCGGTCTACTCGGCCGATGCCAGTAACTCCAGCGGTAGTTACGACAATAACGGCAGTGGTGATGAGTCCGACGTGTCCGGGTACGCGAGTCCCCGTTGCTCAATGACCTCGCTGGTCGGCGGCGAGCCGGAGGTGCAGTACTACTCGGTGCTGCGGCGCTACAACGACTTCCTACACCTGTACGAGCAGGTGAAGCTGCACCTGACGGCCTGGGAGGTCTTCAACGGCAACGGCGGCGCCTCCGTCACGACGGCGCTGAACGCGCTGCCGGCGTTCCCAGACAAGGAGCTCATCTCGCCGTCGGTGTTCAGCCTGCTCTGGCGCATGTCGTCGTCCACGCATGTGCTGCAGGAGCGCCGCGTCAAGTTCCAGAAGCTGCTGCAGTTCATCGAGCACCACTCGGTTGCGCGTCAGTGCCCGGCGTTCGCGGACTTCCTCGGCCAGCCGCCGCAGCGCCAGGACGGCGGCTACGTGAGTTTGAAGGAGTACACGTCGCAGAACTGGTTCTCGAGCTTCAAGCAGCTCGCCAAGGAGAAGGAGCAGCGCAAGCGCCACTACACTATGGACTCGGAGCACCTCTCGAGTCTGCTGGACCAGACCCGGATCAAGACGCCAACGGCGTTGCCAACGTCGATGACACCATTGCGAGCCCGGCTCGAGAAGCAGACGGCACAGACGGTCCACGAGCGCACCCAGTACGCGCTGCTGGGCAAGCGCCGCCGCCGCGCCAAAGTGAGCAACAGCGTCGTCCGCACCGCCGCAGAGGAGGCCGCGACGCTGCTGCTGCTCACGAGACGAGACGCCGCTGCTCAGGTGGGAGGCACGCGTCCGCTCTTCAAGAAGTGCAAATCGTTCCACCGATCGCAGCGGGAGCAGGATGGCAGCAGCTTGCTGTTTGCCTCTGTGGCTGCGCGACAAAGTGTGAACTAACTTGCATCTTTGAGTTCGTATTTTATGAAGTTCTGCCTGGAAGTTATAAAGGTAGAGAAACTGTGGAGTAACCTGTACAATAATATGAGTGCAACATGTGACAACAACGACATTAGTTCTGTTAAGTGATGCAACCAATTGTTTCGCCAGGCTTCGCAAGCTCTCGGCTGTCGGTCTCTTCCTATTCATCGTCGAGGTCCAACACTTCAACATCGTCGTCGAGTGCGTCACTTGGTGAGTCAACTGAGTCCCCCTCCTCTGCGCTCTGTGGAAAGTAGTACTCGTCGCCCTTCTCTTCCTCTTGCTCCTTTGATGCCTTCTTGCTGTTCTTATCACTTGCTCGACGCTTGGTGGACCTCTCAGTTTCGTCTTCAGCGGGTTTAGACTTCGTACCTGCCTTTGCTTTCGCTTTGCGGCGAGCGATCGTCGGTGCCTTTGCCAGCGGCTTGAGGTCGTCGGCGGTCGCGTGCTCCTTCAGGAACATGCCGACGGGGATCGGGTCAAAGATGTTGCGGTACGCCTTGGCGGCGATCGTCGCTTTGTGCTTCGCGCCGCTAGCGTCGCGCTTGCGGCGGAAAAGCATCATGCGGTGTTCGCCTCTGACAAACTGCGGGAGCGACGACTCGATCGAGAGCTTGAAGAGCGTCGCGTCCACCCAGGCGAACTGGAGCGTGCGGTACTCCTGCAGCAGCTTGTCGAGCCACTGCTTCTCGTATGGAGTGTGCTTCTGGCCACGCAGGAAGAGCACGCACGTGGGCTTCTGTAGACAGTGGATCTCCAGCTGGGCCGAGTTCAGAATCTCCTTGGCGCTCTTCTTGGTCTGGGCGACCACGCGCTTCGCCAACGCCTTGGAGCTCTGCAAGTGGTCCAGGAAGATCTGCTTGGGCTTCTCGCCGTTCGCGACCGTGAATACCGTGGGCGAGACGCTTGCCTTGATGCCGTAGCGCTTGAGCACGGACTTGCCCGACGAAGGCAGCTTCTGCGTGCAGTCGAGCACGCCTACGAAGCTCTTGTCAACCAGACGCTTAGACACTTTGCCGAAAACATCCGGCACTACATCGTCCGGCTTGGCGCAGAGCACGACCCAGGGCTCGCCCGAGCGGAACACGCGCTCGAGCAGCGGCGCGTTGGTTACTTCGAGGCGGTAGACGTGCTCTTTAGATGTGGAGAACTGCAGCAGCGCGCCGCCAAAGAACGCGACGACGATCACACCCACGGCAATCAGCGCGTACGAGTGCTCGCGCCACATGCTGTGCTTCAGGTACATCTTGAGGTCCCGCGCATTATCGCCCCGCGAGCCTCCGCTTCCACCACCACCTTGTCCACGACGTCCCATGTTGTTGATGCTTGCTTGGATACGCTCCAAGAAGGACAAGTTCAGGGGAGTAACTCTGGTTACGATTGTCAAATTTACAGATATTCGACGTGCGTCAACACATGTCGAGAACTCATTTTGCACAAAATAAACGACTATCGACCTCATTTTGGACAAATCTGCTTCTAATCCGGTGAGAACGTTCTCGGATGGAATTTAACTCGATTGTATTCGTATTCCGATAACCAGGATACAAAGCTTGTGACTTTCTCTGAAGAAGTCAAGCCATTCTGAGTTGAAAGTCGTGTGAGACCCGGGCTAGCTCAACAGGAAAGAGGTTGTGAGGATGTTCGTAGGATTCGAGCCAAGCGCTGTTTGAGAAAGTGTGAGTTTGAGAAATATGTATCTGCTTAATTTATGCACTTTGAAAAACTATGCGCTTTGAGAGACTGATTCTCAGCCGGAGTCTCAGACGCGTGTCAAAGGGCGAACAAAATGCGCCAACCCAGAGCAGGAACGATGAAGACCGCGGTGCTGCTGCTTGTACTTCTGGCAACGGCGGTGCTCTACCTCCGTGCCGACGCGCTCAAAAGCCGCATCGGCAACAACCTCGCGGTGGTGGAGACGCAACGGCAGCCGGCACAGCAATTGGAGGTCGGCGCGCACGATCATGAGCACGACCACGATCATGAACACGAAGAGAGTGACACGGTCGTGCGCTGCCGCTTCTGCGGCGCCGCAGTGGCATCCAAAAAGTGAGTTGGGCTTGCCTTATGAGGGGCTACATGATGGCTGAACGCAGCTTGCGCTGACTGTTTATTATGTGTAATAGGGACTACATCGGACTGCACGACACGTCGAAGGCGGTCGCGTTCAAACGGGAGAGTGTGCTGGGCGACAACGGCGAGCTGCACACGTTTGTGAACCCAAGTCGGGTACGTCAGGACTTTCACCTAACATGACGTTTGGTGAATGGAATTGAAGGGAGTCTCACTGTTACTGCGTCTATGTTATTAGGTCGAGATGGAGCTCGCAGGATTCAAGAAGTCGCTGGGCATCGAGTCGGAGATGTACACGAAGAAGGCGTCTTTCTTTGAGAGTTACAACTGGCGCGATGTGCGCTGCAGCTCCTGCAAGCGCCACCTCGGGTATGTCACTGTCAGAAGTTCAATTGTCTACTTTTTAAAAGCACCACACTGATCTTAATGCCTATTCGCAGATGGAAGTTCCACCACGACAACCTCCAGCAGTGCATCAACACCAAGACGATCGAGTCGATCACGGCGCTCACCAAGTCCCAGGAAGAGTTAAAGGCCTCGATGAGCGAGAAGCAACGCAAGGCCCAGATCGTCGAACAGGCGATGGAGGAAGACGACTGCGTGCTCGCCACTTCGGGCTGGTGGACGTACCAGGTCTGCCACAAGAAAGAGGTGCGCCAGTTCCACGAAGAGCCCGACGGGTCTCGTCCGAGCGACTGGAGCATGGGCGTCTACGTCCCGGAGGACAACACCTTCGACACGCCCGACATGGGCTCGGACGTCGTACAGTACTTTGCGGGCGGCCAACACTGCGACGAGAACGGCGAGCAGCGCAGCACGAAAGTGGTGTACACGTGCTGCAAGTCCAAGCCGCCACTACTCGCGATCGATAGCGTGGACGAGCCCACGCTCTGCTCCTACATTATCAACGTCTGCGTGCCGGAGCTGTGCGAGAAGGACACTGACGATCTGGGAAGCGCGCTCGAGGCGGAGAAGTACGCGCAGGCGTGCGAGAAAGAGCTTGGAGGTGTGGCTTCCTCTTCTGAATCTTCAGAGTCTTCTGGGGAGGGTGAGGAGAAAGCTGAGTCGAGCAAGACGCAAGGTGTGCCGCTGTCGTTCACAGCTCTGCGATGGTCGACCGTCATCTCGGAGGACAGCAGCGAGCTGGACTGGGCGAGAGAGATGCAGTTCAAGGCGTAGCGTGATGGTGATGATCGGTCACTGCGCTTCCTGGGTACACGACACGAGGTTGCAGATACAAAACCCACGAGTCTCAACGTCATCATCGAAAGGAAGCTAGCTGCTCACCAGTTTTGCTGCATATATTAGATTAAGAAGCGCGGATCAATGAGTGTGTTTCTTGCGACTCGCTTGTTCCCATAGTGTCGACGGAGCCCCACGAGCGCTTTCTCCAGGAGGTACGTGATGAGCGCAGACACTGCGTGGTTCTCTGCCCACAGGTCAAACACACTGAAGCACTGCAAACCACACACACACACACACACACACACACACATGTATATACATACACACACACAGGTAACCTAAGTCAGATACCTGCCATTTGACAAAGGCAGACTGCTCTTCTTACCATGATATTGAGCAGCATGAGGTCAGTCTCGACGCCGAGGAAGAGCACTCTGGCGAATCTGGACTCGGTGTCTACAAGCCAAGCCAAGAGAAATGGATCCATTAGCTTAAGGTTCACTATGCAGCTTTGTACAGAGACTTGGCCGCTGACTCACCTGGAAGGAATAGCGACTGCTTGCTCGACGTGACCTCGGGCGGAATCCCAAAGAAACTACCAAGACACGTTTGCGCACGATAGATGCGCCATCGGTACTGCTCTTCCTGGTTCTCAATAAACGCCTTGAAGAAGTCGCTCAGACCGATGGCGTGTTTCACCATTGCCTGAGTGATGAAACTACCCGAGTTGGGGCCATTGCTGCTGCGCCAAGGGTGAGCACCACCGCTCTGGGCGAACGGACGGTGGCGACGGAGCAGCTCTGGCCCATTTCTGCCTCTTCCTGATGGTGAAGACAAGCCTTTGGTCGCCCCTCCGCCGACACCAACACCGCCGTGAATGGCTGCGAAATGGGTCTGGAACTTGCGCTTCCATTTTCTCGTCAGGAACATCTCGAAAGCCTGGCAGTCGGGCAAGCTACTGTCCAGTCCTCGACCGACCGTCAACCCCGCTTCCTCTTGCCTGAGCTGGTCGACGATCTCACTCATGTTCCCATCGGCGAATGGATACGGCGAGCGGCAGTGCAAGTAAAAGCCGTGGTAGGGCTCGTCCAGGACCAAGCAGCTCACTTTTGCCACGGTGCAGAGATCGATGAAGAGACACTCGCGCGGCTCATCAATGTAGCGCTCGTAGATCAGCCACTTCCAGAGGCGCTGTGCGATGCAGAGGAGGAGCCACAGACACGACACGTTGGCGAATCGCAGGAACGGATTCAGCGAGAGGCTAGCGTCAGTCATGATGGACGCAGCAAACCCATTATTGTCACCGTCGATATGCTTCATCTGGGACCGCGGGATTGGGATCGCATTCGACCGAAGGTCGCAGCCGTAGAGCAAGAACAGCAGCACGACGATCGTGAGCTCAAGCGACGACCTCCGAGCCACCTGGAGTCGTTTCCACTCGTTTGCGACCAGGACCGTGCGCCAGATGCTGATCGGCGCGTTTTGGGGCTTGGCCGAGTCCACGTCGATCACCTTGGCGCGCGGCTTCTCCCAGTCGATGAAGAACAACTGGATTTGCGTCTGTGCGTACACTTTGTACAGCACTGAAGCCAACTGCAACGAAAAACTCAGCGGCAGCAGTACTCTGAACGGGTAGTACTCGTCCATCTTCTTCGCGAACGTCTGGTAATTCACCTCGGGGAGCATCAGGTACACGGTCGACTGGAGCTTGAAGAAGAGCAGAAAGTACGTGCACATGGCAAAAAGAATTATGAAGCTCGCGAGCGCAAAGTTGGACGCGCTGCAGGTCACCAAGTGGGTCATCGAGTGCCACATGGCAGCCCCCAACTCCTCGTTGCGCGTGCTACGGCGCTGCCACGTGTACGTTTGCAGCACCACGCGACACCCCGCAAACCCGCACGCAACGATGAACAGCGACATCGCTATTGCCCAGAACTCAGTAGTATCGGACGCATACCTGGCGTGGAACTGCACGGTGGTGTTGCGAAGCGACTGGGTGTCCACGTACGAAATCGTCAGCAGTGGCGGGTACATTTCCTTGGCATTTGCCTTCTGAGTCCGGATTGTCAGCGTGATCGTATTGGCGTATCGGTACACCTTGGGCTTGCTCTCCCCCGACGCGATTCCGGACTGGAAGTCGTACAGAAAGAAGCGATGCGAGAGGAAATCGTCGCTGGTGTCGCTCGGTTGCTCGTTGACGTTGATGGAGAAACCCTTCGTGTCCCGATAGTTCAGGTTCTGCACGGGCACAGGGATGTATCGCCCATCGTCACCTTCACTCTTGGAACGGTCGACAAGGTAGAGCTCAAAAAGTTCTAGCGTGGAGGGATCTAAGACCCCGAGGTCGCACGTGTATCGAGTGGTCGCACTCGCTCCGAACCACAGCCAGAATGGAGTACCGATCGAAACCTCCTGCAGACAGTACAGAAACTGGCTCGTCAACCGCTTGGCGCTCTTCAAGATCCCATTGAAGTCGTACGTGAGAAGTACAAACTCCAAGTGATCGCTTGTGGCGCCATTGGAGTTCTCATCGAACGACATCTACAAGCAGAAAGAATTTGGGGCGTCAACTCTGGCAAGACTCATTCAGCGGAGCTAGGGGCAAATATGGGAATTCCCTACCTCCATGCCGATCGCGGTGTTTCCGAGTACACTTTGCGTGCTGGCGCCGTAGTCCAGGAACGGTAGCGTGTTGTACCACCCCGTGATGCCGTTCGCGGTTGTCGTGCGGCCACTGCGTTGAACCAGGTCCAGGAACGCGCACGAAGACGCTTGTGGAGCGAAGTGCTGTAGGACACAGAGGTTGCCCAGCACCTGGCAAAACCTATTCTGCTGTTCGTTCCGGTAGAAATAGCACTCGCTCGCTGCCAAGAGGAACACGTCCTGGTAGAGCGCGCTCGTGAACGAGAGCGTCGTGTCGCTAGACCCAGTCTCCGACGCCTGAAAATCGGTAAATGTGACGACGCCGGCGACGCTTAAGCTCACCTTGGCGTTCAGGACACTGATTTGAGTTTGCTTGATGCATTGCGACTTGTTCAAGCGATCCGAGATGACTTGCTGGTAGCTGCTCGCGCACTGGCACTTGATTTGGTCGTTTACGAGCACCGGCGACATGATGGGGTCTGGACACGCTTCGCAGGAAGTGCCGACCGCATTTGGTCTCGTTCCGTTTGCGCAGATCACGCACTCCTTCGCAGAAAGATACGCCCCAGTCTGTTTGAAAGAAGGAGCCACATCATCAGAGCGCAGTTCCGTCAAACAGTATTATCCACGGAGCCCACCTTGTCTTTCTCGAGGAGGATTGAGTCTTTGGAACAGCGACACTCACCACTGCTGCTTATGCCTAGTGTCAAATTCCCGCAAGCCATGCATCGCGATGCGTCTCGGGACGGGGCTTGATCTACTGGACAGCTTTTGCAGGCGTTAGTGTTGCACGGAGAAGGCCAAGTAGAGGCGCACGCGGCATCGTCTCCAGCGACAAGGATGGCCCCACCCCTACGACGGAGATCAACCACCAACACCACAAGTCAGTACTAATGCTGATATCAAAGACCGGCGAGTACATTTGCGTGGCAGCTTGGGACGCACTTGCATGTGCAAGACGCTGGGAGGCCGAAGACATTGGCATTAGAGCTGTCTGCGATCTGTATAGTCCAGACAAGTCAACAGAGATTCCAGATATGAGGTCATTCTGGCTACGACGGGTTGCCTACTCAAACGATACCAAACCAACCAGTGAGGGAGCGGATGGATCCGAGCCACTCGCACAGCGCTTGCATCCGACAATGGTTTCGTCATAGTACTCGGTGCTAGCTGCGCATGAAATCGAAGACACTGATGAAGCCGAGGAAGTGGAGGCACTGGGGAGAAGCAGCCCAGCGTGGCAAGATCGGCATGCGAGGCTCAGAATCCACAGCACATAGAGAAGTGTGCGCTCCATTACCGATTGAACAAGCTAATGGGAGACAACAGTGACTGAACCACGGTGATTTTGCTCCTCAAGGGGCGAACGATGACGCATTTAAATTTGGCACGAAACGGACTCGCAAGAGCGCTTCAAGCCCAGAAGTTTCAGTAGGTCCAATGGAAAGAAGGTGCGTATTGAGCTGGAGCATTTACCGCCGCGTGGTAAATTCCTCTGAAGCAAAGGGTATATATATGAACAATCGCTTTCGCTCGTATCCAGCGAGGGAATTGGCCCACCATTTCTACGTCGTCAGAAGCACTGATGTCTTTGCGTTGAATGCGAGTCTGCAGTAAGACGAGATCACCACCCAGGCTGCCTGTTATCGCTTTGAATATTGTCCTTTCAGTCTCCGACGCGGAAGGCAATCGCTGACCCTCTCGAAACCCGCTGATGAATGGTGTTTGATGAACTTTAATTTGGGAGCCCCAAGTCACAGTGTGTGACAACGAGCGAGAAAGAAAAAAGCGTGGTTGCAGCCGTCGATAAAAATGGATCGGACGAAAATCTAAAAGCTGAAAAGCTTTGCTCCGGGCTGCACCGTCCCATGAAGATGGCGGTGGAGCTCAAGACGTACCGAAATTGCCAGAAACGACTCCAAGAAAAGCTGAAAATGGGACGCGAAAATGTTGAGCGTCGCTGGTCATGAGCTACAGGGGAGGCAGGAGACATGCAACTAAAGTAGGTATTTATGTGCCTCAAGGTGCACCGAGAGTCCGTTTCGTCTGCCAGGAATATCAACTCGGAGGGCACAACAAGTCTCAAAGTGGGAAGAGAAACTCACAAGCTCGCACGCGATCGCATTCGGAGCCGAAGATTGTCTGGCAAGCCTAGTCAAAGACGGCGGCGGAGGATAAGGCGGGCTCATTACGCAATTGCTCCATCCGTCCCAGACTGATCGAGACACAACAGGTATTCGTCTCTGAACCTGTAAGGACGCAACGCGGGGATGGGGAACGCGCCGTCGAGTAGCAACGCCAGCACGTCTCGCTTCCTGGTCGGGTGTCCAGAGGTAAGGGGACTGTCACGATTTGAGAGCTTTACATCCTTGAATGACAATGCTGCTTCAAAATGGTTGACTGACTGCAAACGGTTGCCGTTGCGTGACAGATTCCACCCACGCCAGCCGCAGATGCAGTTCTAGCGCAGTTTGAAGAGCTGTTGCGCGCAAAGGAGATCCCAGAGTTTGTGGCAAATGAGCTCACGGTGGTGGAAACACTTGACACCAAGTGGATGTATGTCTTTCTGTAAGTACCCCACCCACTCTGCTTGCGGCTCCATGGCTATTCCACTTCCAGATGTACACCTGACTCTTGCAATCCCACGCATCATAGGAGTAAACTTCCAGCCGAGAGCGTCGACAAGGACTGGCTCGAGCCGCGCGAGTGTGTACTCCAGGTGATGGATGTTCAGCAACACGCAGAGAGTGTTCAACAGCTTTTCTGTGCGATTCGCATCAACATCGTTCTTCGATCAAGGTACGTTCCACCACTGTCTACCTATTTCACTTCATAATATGGTGACTGGTCCTAACAATTTTCGTCTTGTGCGATTGGAAAATGGATAGAGAGTGGGTGGACAAGTTCATTTCCGCTGATGGCGTCGGTGCGCTTGTGACTTTGCTTCAGAGTAACACCTCCACTTCCGCCTCCTCAACAACGGCACCTTTAAACCCAGTCATCCACGGAGAAGTTCTGAGCGTCTTGTTCACGTTGGCAGCGTTCAACGATGGTGCGGACGGGATTGCCGAAGCAAACGGCTGCTGCACGAGACTGCTCATGATTCTCGAGTACGCGACATCCAGTGCTTTGAGAGTCCAGACGCTGAGGCTGCTGGGCTTCATGTGTAGCCACAGCAAATCCGCGCAGGAGATCGTGCTGAGCGCGATTACCAGCACGTCGTCGTCGGAAGAGCGGCCGTTTCGCAGTATCTGTCAGCAGTTTACAGCAAGCCCTCAAAACTATGAGCTTCAGACCGCGGTGATTTTGTTTCTGAATGCTTTGCTGGGCTCCATTTCCAACCCAGCACATCGAACTGCCATCCACGACGATCTGGGTCACCATGGATTGATTTCTGCACTTGAGGTGCATCACCAAGTGAAAGCGAGTGGCCAAGGATTAGCAAGACTGGAGTCCGCAGTCGAGGTCTTTATGAAGGCTCACCAAAGCGATGCGAGCACAAAGGAAGAAGAGCAGGCTAGCGCATCCAGCTCTACGGAACAAGATGGCCAAGTGGTAGAATCAAGCTCTTCTGTTCCAGATGAGACGACAAAGTGGAGCGTCACAATCACACTAGAAGCGCTCTCTTCTTCTAATGACGTGGATCAACAATCAGAGGCTCGCAATGGCCCATCCTCAGAAGAAACACGAGCAGAAGAAGACCCTTCAAGCGTTGGTGATGCGATGTCTATTCCTGAACCTACAAGTTCCTGTGACCTCAAGACTCCTAGCGACTGTAATGAATGCTCAGAGGTAGCAGCTAGCAACCAAACTCAAGACGCGGAGAAAGAACACATCGTGATGTCAGACGATAGCATCAGTCCCACAGCGCCAACCACAGAACAGAACACAGGACACAGTACACAGCCAGACCCACAGTCTGTCGCATCGCAGCAGTCGACCACCATGCTTCAAAACCTAGTGAACCAACTTGAGTCGCAGCTTGACGACGCAACCAGCGAAAAGATCACGCGAGTGTTGCAAACGCTAGTTGAATCATTGTCAACAGAGAAAGCCAAGGGCATTGAAGTTGTCGACCAACTCGAAAAATCTCTCTTTGCGAGATCCAACCAGCCTGAAGCGCGATCTGAAGCCGCAATGATGATATCACTATCTTCCGCGGACTCAGAGTCAGCGTCCGATCCTATCCAACGAGTTCGCATGCGTCTGCTGTCAGGGTTCGGCGACCAGATACCATCAGCAGCAACAGCGGCTTCACCTAGGAAGAGCTCTGTCACCAAGGCGTCTTCGCTCTTTCAGAGCTTTGAGAATTTTTTCAGTGGGTCAGCAGCTCCAACCCCTTCCAAGCCTTCAGCGAACACCCAAGAAGCTTGCGAGTCAGGCGGTGACGTCGCTGGGTCTCCATTCTCTGACAAAGATGAGAGCGAGTCAAGCACACCTGCGATCCCGAAGCTCACGCTGCCATTCTTCCAGAGCTTTCGCAAAGGTCCCGGACTGGGAATGACGCCCGCATCCACGCCTATCGCGACCGCGAGTGTTCGAAAAGACGCCAAGCGACACAGCTTTGCCGCATTCACGTCATCATCTATGTCGAGCACGTCAGAAAGCGGGTCGACTTCGAGTTTGAATGGCGTATCTGTGCTTCCGACGCTGTCGTTGACGCCGCTGGTCCCAGCGATTGTCAAACCAGTGTTGAACGTTCCAAGCAGACTGGAGCAAGCCAGTGACGAAGTTGCTCCAGCTGCGCCGGGTACAGGGACGGACGTGTCCAAGTTTCGCAAGCTGCTGTCGATGGGGGCACCAAAAGAGGCTGTGCGAGCAAAGATGCGCCAGGCGGGGCTTGATCCTGACCTTTTGGATGAGAAGCAAGCCTTTGACATGCCTGCTACTCCGCCACCTCCGGTCCCTGTCACCTCTGCCGCATTGCCAGCAGTCGAACCCAGTGCAGTAGTGGTGTCAACTGGCCCTGACATCTCCAAGTTCCGAAAGCTGCTATCCATGGGAGCGCCGCTGGCGGCTGTCAAAGCGAAAATGGTGCAGGCGGGGCTGGACCCAGAGCTCCTCGGCCAAAAAGTAGGATTCACTGAGCCTCCCATGGTACCGGCTCCTATAATAGCAGCAACAGCACCAGCCTCTGACTCAAAATCGGAAGAAGGAGTTGGTACTGCCTCCCGAGGATCAGACATCTCCAAGTTCAAGAAGCTGCTGACGATGGGGGCTCCACTTGCCGCTGTGAAAGCGAAAATGATACAAGCTGGACTTGATCCTGCGCTTCTTGATGGATCAGTGCCAGCAGCACCACCAGCGCCATCGGCGACACCTTCAACAGTGCCTGTGGTTGCAAAGGTTCTCGTGAAAGACGACCCGGAGTACGCGAAATTCTTCAAGTTGCAGTCGATGGGGGCTCCCGCGGAAGCAGTGAAGGCGAAAATGCGCCAAGCGGGACTCAACTGCGACCTCCTCGATACCCCCGGCGCTGTGCTCCCCGGTAAAGAGGATGCGGTCCAGGCAGCTCCTGTGGAGAAGCCCCAGGTTCTCGTCAAGGACGATTCGGACTACGCAAAGTTCTTCAAGCTCCTGTCGATGGGAGCTCCAGCACCAACTGTCAAGGCGAAGATGCAGATGGCGGGGCTCAAGCCTGAACTACTGGACACCCCGGATGCAGTGATTGCTGGCCCAGAAGAGGAAACGAATACCCAGGCAGCCCCTCAAGTGCTGGTGAAGGATGATCCCGAGTATGCGAAGTTCTTCAAGCTGTTGACAATGGGTGCGCCAGCGGAAATGGTCAAGGGCAAGATGCAGATGGCCGGACTCAAGCCTGAGCTGCTCGATACCCCTGATGCAGTACTGACACCAGCAACAGGAGGCACACAGGCGAGTGGAGGTACTGCTGCAAATGCAAAGCCTGCAAATAACGCCGCTCGAAGAGCGCATCTAGCAATTTCCATCAAGCCGCCGGTGAAGCAGACGACGCGATCTTTCTATTGGCAGCAGCTGAAGGGCGAAGCGATCAAAGACACGATCTGGGAGGAGATCGAGAAGGAGAGCAGTAGTGACCAGAGCAACCAGGCACCGTCATCGCTGATTCTCCTCAACGAAGACGAGCTGGCCGTCCTGGAAGCTGAGTTCCCACCGCCGCAAGCTGCAAACGGCCCAGGTACTGGGACGCGAGGGCGGACGAACTCGATCGACCATACCGCGAAAGATCCCGGATCTCCGATTGGGTCACCTCGCGTGGTGTTCCTCATTGACCGCGGCCGAGCCAACAACATCTCGATCATCATCAAGCAGTTTCGAATGAGCAACGCGGCGCTGCGTGAGGCGATCATGAAGCTGGACGCAAACGTGCTCACGATCGAGCGCGTGCAAGGGCTGCTCAAGATCATGCCAACGGAGGAAGAGATTACTGCGATCACAGGGTTCCAGGGCGACCCGCTCACGCTGAACGAGGCCGAGCGGATCCTAAAGGAGCTCATCTCGGTGCCTCGCCTAAAGCAACGACTGTCAGCGTTGCAGGCGAAGCTCCAGTTCCCAACACTTGTACGCGACTTACAGACCAAAGTGACGAAGATTCGAACCGCTAGCATGGAGATCTCTCAGAGCTCCGAGTTCAAGACGACGCTCCTGGTCGTGCTGCAAGTCGGGAACAAGATGAACCAGGGCACGAGCCGCGGCGATGCCAAGGGATTTAGGTTGAGCGACTTGACGAAGCTCGCGCAGCTCAAGTCCGTGGATAAGGCCGTGACACTCCTGCACTTTGTGGCTCGAATGATTCGCCTGAAGAAAGGCAACCTCGTGCGACTTGGTGACGCGCTGTCGTCGCTCTACGATGTACAAAACATCTCGATCCCGGAGCTTCAGGCCGACATGTTCAAGATCACGGAGGTGGCCGACAACATCGGCAACGAACTGAGTGCGCAGAAGCTCAAAAACTCGATCGAGGAGAAGGAGAGTTGCGACCTGTTTGTCAAGGTGATGGACGAGTTCATGGACACGGCGAGCACGACCACTGCAACTCTCAAGGGAGAGCTCGACAGCACCATGCAGCTGCTCAAGGACACGATGAAGCGCTTTGACAAGGACACGGACGCTGACGAGACCACTCCAGAGAGCAGCGGACCACCAAGTGCTGCCTCAATGGCCGGTGCTTGCGAGTTCTTCAGCATCGTGTACGAGTTCAGCGTGGCGCTGATGAAGGCCGATCGTGAGAACGAGCTGCGGCGTCTGAAGGAAGAGCGACAACTGAAGTTGCAGCAGCAAAAGAGCCAACTACCAACGCGAAGTCACTCGTCCGTGGACTTGCTCAGCGGCTTGCCTCGAAGTAAGAGCGTGCGTGGTGAGATCAGCAAAGGCGATGGCACCGCTAGCCCTGGGACCCCAGAGAGGTCGCTATCGAAGAAGGACAGCGGCAACGCCAAGGTCTTAGGAAAGAGCTCCAGCTTTGGCATGTCGCCAGTCACAAGATCGGTCAGCATGAGCGCAATCCTGGAGCTGAAAACTGGAGCTGAGCCTGGAACTCCGTCAGCCACTGCTGCTGCTACACCAGCATCACCGACCACAAAGCCAGGCGAAACGCCCGAGCAACCGACAGCAGTCACAGCAGTAGACAAAAACAAGATCAAGAAACCAATTCCATCAGCAGGGGACTCACCGTCGACCGCAAAGCCGCCTACCCGAGCAGGAAAGCGGACTGAGGAGCCTTCGACAACCAAGACCGCCACCAAGCCCCTGGCGAAGGAGAAAGACAAGCCCAAGGAGAAGGAGAAACCTAAGTCAAAGGCGAAAACCATGATGGCGGTGCCGGGCAAGATCATCAAGGCAACCAAGCACAGCTCCAACATTATCTCGCCTCTCAAAATCTCTCCAAACATCGGCATCCAAGCAGCCAGCTTCCCAGCAGCTAACTCTGAAAACGGCAGTGGCGGTGGTGCACTGTCATCACTTAAAAAGATGGCCAACTCGTCCATTGAGAAGAGTAAGCGTCGGGCCTCATCAGGCGAACGGATCGTCCCGTTCGGCGGGTCCACTTCGCTGGAGGACATTCGCAACAAGATCCAGCGCAAGCACAGTGCCTCGGGCACGCGGCACTCGTACTCCAAGCCCGAGACCGTGAGTGAGACGGAAGATGGGCACGAAAACAACAATAGCACGTCAGCATCGCCCGAGAAGCACGAGATCGAGGCCGAGACTTCCCTGGCACTCGATGGGGTAGTCTCCCTCCAGGCAGTTTTGTAAATACCAACCGAGCTTTTTGTAACAACCTTTTGAATAAATCTATTGAAAGCAACACTGACATCGGTGTGAACAGCGCTTCCAGGTTCCCAACTCGACGCGTCGGATCGCCCTTCAGACCGGCGTCTGACTATTCTGCCCAGGCATCGCGTGAAGCATGAAGGACATGAGTACAAGCTCACAGGTGAATGAAGCATCTTGTGAGCGTCAAATTCACCGACAACCGTTAGTTCATCGACTCCTTCTAGCGCTGCTATTGAGCCTGCTCCTCAGCTGCTGCTGTGGAGAGACAGTCTCTGTCTCAGCCGATGGGTATGTTGCCACCTATGTGGATGTAGAGCGCGTGTTTGCCGCAAGTACGTTCTACCCGACACGACTGACGTTCACTTCGTAAAGATTCCTCTCAGGCTGCAGCGAGAGGCACTCGTTTCTTCGCGACATGCTAGGAGCAATAGAGCAGCGAAGATCTACCACCCAGCACCAGAGCAGACGCCTTACAGCTAGCGACTCCACTCTCGCCAGCTTCCGCGCAGTGCAGAAGAAAGGCATGCGTGGATTCCTCGAAGGAGGGACTTTTCTCAGTTCCAGTCCTGCGGGATGCGCCACGCAGTGCGCAGCCGACGTGCTCTGCCTCTCGTTTGACTTTGAGACCGTGACGCTCGCGTGCTACGTCTCCCACACCGACAGGTACGCGCACCCGGAAGCGTTCGTGGATTTCCCAACGGGAGTGTACTACGAGTGGCAGGGAGTCATCGCCTCTCCCGAGCTGGAGCCAAACGGAGGGCTCTACTCGACGCAGATCGCGGCCAGACTGTTCACGAACAAGCTTGGAGCTGTGATCTACTATCGGGTGGAGGCGCTCGCGGTCGGGGCAACGCTGACGGTAACAGAGACCGGCTTATTTGGCCCCACGCAGACGTTCGGGGTGGCGAGCAATGGCGATCTGATCATCCTGCCGCCGTACTCCTGCAAGATCTACGCCATGGCAGTGAAAGACGGCATGACCAGCAGCCCTATTCTCGTGTCCAACGACTACAGCATCTACGGTAAGTATATATCTATAGCCTTTGGATGATCAGGTATGGACTCATTCTTGCCGTCGGTATCGCTGTTGCCACCGGGATATAGCCTCCAAGTACGCGTTCCTGGTACCTTACTTCAACGGCCAGTTCCACGGCCATGTGGCACGCCTGAAGCTTGACGTAAAAGGGAAGAAGCGTCCTCGCCCCGCGCGCTTCCTCGAATTCAGCGACTACGAGTCCGACATGGGCATCGGCCCCTACAGCGACCAGGTCAGCGTGGTGAACTTGGCGACACTCAACCCGGACTTCAAAGGGTTCTACGGCGGGCTCACGGGATTCGCGAAGACCGCGTTCCTGAACGAGACCTACAGCATCCCCGCATCAGATGATTCGAATTACGTGGTACTGAAGTGGCAACTCGTGTTTGAACCGCAGTATACCCCTCACCCTTCTCATGTCGGCTTTGGAGAACCCAAGAACGTCCTCCAAGACTCCGAGTACCTCTACCTGGCTCCGTTCTACAATGGCGTGAGCTACTTAGGCACCGTTGTTCGTATCCTCACGCTCACGTTCTCCGACACGCCGTTCATTCAGCAGCTCAACTTGACGAATATCGATGCGAACCTCAAGGGCTTCGGGTCGTCGTTCGCAGACGCCAAGTTTGCGTATTTCGTACCGCGCGAGAACGAGAACGGATTGTTTGGGAAAATGGTGCGCATCAGCATGGATGACTTCACGCCGACAGGAGTGACAGTGCTAGACCTCGCGGTGATCGATCCGCGGTTTGTGGGTTTTGCCTCAGCGTATACGTGTAAGTAGTTCGAAGGATCAGCTCTAGGACTCGGCGTCCTTAGACGCCCTAACATAGCATACTGATTGACTTTGTGTCTATCTGCTTGTTAGACAACAACTACGCCTACCTCGTGCCATTGCTCAAGCCGCTCACGCCCGAGGAGCAAGCAACCAACTTGCGTGAGTTCCCGGTCTCCAACTCGGGTCTTCTAGTCCGCGTGAACCTCCAATCGTTTGCAACAGCCGACGCACTCGATCTCACAACATTCCACCCGGATCTGGTGGGCTTCAGCGGTGCAGTGCGAGGTTCGTATCCGATTTCGTGTTTTTCATACTGCTGCTCTCACTCGGTCGCTTCGCTAACAACTTTACCATGTGGCGCTGAATATCTCTCAAAAAGTGGCCAACTACGCCTACTTGGTCCCGTACATGCGCCGAAGAGTGCCGTCGCCCGTGGAGCTCAATCCGTACTCTTCCCTCGTGGCACGCGTGGACCTCCGCGACTTCGCTTCTGTGGCGTACATCGATCTCGCCGAGGTAGACGACGGTCTGCGCGGCTTTGTGAGAGGGTTCGCGTACAGGCAGTTTATCATCTTTGTCCCAAGTCGCTCCAAGTACTACAGCCCCGGCACGAAAGCGCAGTCTGGGAAAGTGGCGCGGCTAGACACGACCAAGTTCTCCTCTGAGGGCGTGACGTTCCTGGATCTGGCCACCGCGTACCGGAGTCAAGTCCCCGATCGCCCTGATGATTCCTTGCGGGGCTTCAGTAGCGGCTTTGTGTCGGGCAAGTACGGGTTCTTCGTACCGTTCTTCGACGGTGGACTCTTCTCGGGGAAAATATGCCGCATCAACCTCGAGAAGTTTAGCGAAGTGCAGGTGCTGGACCTCACAGCGCTCGACCAAGGTCTGCGAGGGTTCTCGGGCGGGATCCTCTCGCGAACCCAAGAAACGCTAGACACGGATCTCTTCGGCGAATTCCAGATGCGCCAGGGCACAACCACGCCATACGAGTACATTTACTAAAGTTTAGTTTGAAAAATACTTGAGGTAGCGAATACCCACCTACATACTACCTGTCTATTCACTCAGTATCCAAAAACACGAATGCTGAGCGCGTCTCCGTTCTTCTGCTCACCGCCACCGCTTGCATTGCCACCAACGTTCAGCAGATACGTGCCTCCGCCCTGCTTTTTGTCTCGGTTCCACGTCCCTCGGAAGCGGTTCCCATCGAGGTACGTCATGACCCCGTTGCCATGGCGTCTACCCTCGTGGAAGGTGCCTTCGAACACTTTCCCACTCGCGTAGATGATTTTACCATGCCCTTCGCGAACGTTTTCGACCCATTCACCTTCGTACACATCGGCAGAGCTCGCGCAGTGGAAACTGCCGACGCCGTGCTGCATCTCGTTTTCAAAGCGACCGTAATAGAAATCGCCATTCGGCCATTTGAACAGCGCGTTGCCGTCGCGTTTCCCAAAGACCCAGTCGCCCTCGTAGAACGTACCGTCAGCATAGCAGTACTTGCCTACGCCGTGACGCCGGTCGAGATCCCAGCACCCTTCGTAGCTCTCTTGTAATGGCGTCCCGGGGTTCCATGTAAACTTCCCATGTCCGTGTCGATGGTCTGCGACCCAATCTCCCTGGTAAATATCACCATTCTGATAGAACAATATCCCCACGCCATGCCTCTCGTTCTTCACCCAGTGTCCTTCATAGCGATGACCATTTGCGTATTCCATCTTGCCGAAGCCGTGAATGAGCCCGTGCTCGAACTGACCTTCGTACACGCTGCCGTGCGCCCAGTGATAGACGCCTTCACCGTGCTTCTCGGCGTGGAGAAACTCGCCCTTATACACGTTCCCGTTCGCGTACACCATTTTGCCGCGTCCCTGCGCGTGGTCGTTGTGAAAGTACCCAGAGAAGACGCTCCCATCGCGAAACATGTACGTGCCTTTGCCCTCGCGCTTGTTGTTCACCCAGCCGCCGATGTACATGTTACCGCTCTCTTGAAAGCGGTAGATCCCTTTCGCGGCGCCTTCTCCCTGGGCGACATCGTGGACGAAGAAGCCGTCGAACATGTCGCCGTTGTCGAAGACCAGCTTGCCCTTCCCGTGCTTCTCCCCGTTGACAAACTCTCCAACGTACCGGATCCCTTCGCTGGAAATGTACACCCCCGAGCCGCTCCAGCGTCCGTGCCACCACTCACCAGAGTACACGGCGCCGTTCGGATAGAAGCACACGCCGCGTCCATGCTGAAAGTCGTTCTCCCACTGACCCTTGTACACTTCACCGTCAGCCTTGGCGATGACGCCGATACCCTGAGCTTGGCCGTTTACTGTCGTGCCAACGAATCGATCGCCGTTCACTTTCTTAAACTTTCCGTATCCGTTTGGCGCGTTCGCTGCGAACTCGCCCTCGTACTTGTCTCCATTCACGGTAAAGAAAATGCCCAACCCTTGGTATTTTCCCTCGACGAACTGTCCGATGTACCGCTCGCCAGCGAACAGCGTATGGATACCAAGCCCGTGCTTCCGCCCAGCGAGCCACTCTCCAATATACTCGTTCCCACTGGCGCTCTGGTAGATCCCCTTCCCCGAACGCAGGTTGTCCTTCCACTGGCCGATGTATTTTCCCCCGTTCGCGTACAGAATCTCCCCGAAGCCATCGAATCGCCGGTCCTTTGGATGGAAATCGCCCACGTACAGACTCCCAAAGGGCAAGAACGACTTTGCAAACACGCGGGATTCCTTTGCTCGTCTCTGCACGGACGTGATCCACTTGACGCTCATGATCGACGGGTCGACCTGCGCTAATTTGACAATTTCAGTGTCTTCCTCTTCCGACAAATTCTCCGTCGGTGAACCAGCCAAAGTAGTAGCTACAGAGGTCGAGGTTGCGCCACCCGCTGGTTTGTTGCCGAACGCCAGTCGGCTCTTCTTTCGTCGCGAGCGCGCGTGGAACTTGTCTTCCTGGGCCACAAGCTCGGCCCATACCAGCATGCGGTGTTGCTGCATCTCTTCTTTCTGCCTTTTGATCTCGTCTTCCGCATCTTTCGCCTGCTTGATCGCGTGGAGCTGGGTCTCGCCGGGGCCGAGGATCTCCCCCGTGACCGGGTCGTGGCTGCAGGCGCTCTTGCAGATCGGACACTGTGGGAACGTCCATGTCGACACTTTCGCCATACACACGGGACAGTACCAGATGTGCAGCGCGCGGTAGTGTTCGTGGATTTCATGGATCGTCCTGGCGACATAGCCGCACTCGGGCCACTTGCACCGCAGGAACTCCTGGAAGGGCTCGGGCGGAAGCCACTGCGAATCGTGCGTGAACACGTGGAAGTAGAAGTACTCGTTTGTGTGCGAATCCAGTAGCTCCTGCCAGTTCTTGACCGTCCGGATGAGCGTCGACCGCTCGAGCAGCAGCTTGAGCGCCACGGGACTGTACAGCACCTGCCGAAGTTTCCTTCGCTCCCTAGCCGCAAGCCTCCGAGCCAGCAACCCACGAGCGATCCGCTGGATCTGGATCGCCGCGCGGTGGCGTCCTTGAGCGATCGCGGCAATGCAGCGCCCCTTGTAGCCTCGGTAGTGGCTCTGGAGCGACGTCGCGACGAAGTCCTTCATGTTGCGCTCGATCTCCTCGCGTAGTGCATTCTCACGCCGCAGCTCAAGCTCCCGCGCATCGATCGCTGCCATACGCTTCTCGTAGACGCGGTGGTAGAGCTGCTCGCGCCGATACTGGTCGGCGAGGTCCAGCATTATTCTCACGCGTCGTGCACACGCCTCGCTGAATCTTGATGATTGTGCTCGCAACAATGTCCTCGACTGTTCAAACTGAAGATCTATATTTTGTTCGCTCATATCCACGCTCGGAATTTACCAACCACTCCTATGAGAATTCTAAACAATGAAAAACAAAATATGCAATAAACAAACCTCAAATGCATGTACGTATTTCTCTAGGTTGTTGCCGCCTCTCTCTTTCTCTCTGTCTTGATCCATGGGACTATTCGTCCTTCTCCTTGACAGCCAAGCGCTTGACAGTTCGGAATATGAATGCAATGAGTGTCGTCGCAAAAAACCACACGAGCCAGAGCGCGATCACCATGCTCATGAGCATCGACAGCACGCACAGACCGACTGTTCCAGCAAACGCCATCTGCCAGAAGATGCGTCGCCACGGCTCCATCAAGCGCGGTGCCCTGCACTCGATAGCATCCTTCTCTGGCGTCTCCGAAAACACGGGCTTCGACTCGAATTCGTACTGAAGCTTCACCTGCTCATCGCGGCCACGCACCTCAACAGTTGCCACAGGGAACGGCTTGTGGTCCCAGTCAAAATTGATCTTACCCCAGTTGATGTAGCCGTAGAGCGAGTCGTGGGCCGGGCGGAACTCCCACGGCAGTAGCAGGTTCGCGAAGGTGAACAGCAGCGCCGGGAAGAACCGGATCGCCGGAAAGTGGAATTGCATCTGCAGAGTCATAGGAAGTGGCACATTAGGCTAGAATGTGCATAGCTATCAAGACAACTAGGACACAATGACACTTACCCAGCTGTGCGTCATGCCCGAGCTCGTGATCTCCGTGATGACGTTGTCACCATTCGAGCACACGACCTGGTTGATCTCCGAAAAGTGCACGTCTCCACTACAGACATCCACACAGAGCAGAGTACACACAGATCCATTAGCCCCTCATATAGATCAGACAACCAGCTAGCCGCGCACAAATTCGGCTGCCTTACCTCAACAGGATCACCCCTTTCGCCTTGGAAGCGAGAATGAGCTTGAGCAGGCGCTCGCGCTGGTCTGAGAAGCGGCACCAGCCCTCGGCGAGCGAGAAGCGATCGTTCGGGAGCACTTGGATGCCCGACACGATCACGTTGAACGCTGCTTGCGAGTCCATGAGCTCCTTTTCGAGCCACTCCCACTGCGCGGGGCCCAAAAAGTCGCCGTCCACAGTGTTGTACGCGTCGCGGTTGTAGCGGTTGTCCACGAGGATGAACTTGACGGTCTGGTCCCCAGCGCCGACAGTGTATGATGTGTAAATACCCTAGTGTGACATCATAACGAAGAAGTTAGCACGACTGCAGCACACTAGGGGGATACCATACCTCGCACAAGAGCTTCACATGGTGTGCATTGTACCTCCTGCTTGCGGCGAGGCGAGTTGGCCGGCTCGTGCATGAAGTCCAAAAAAATTTGCTGGCTCTCGACGCGGTGCGTGTAACCCTTGTGCGCGTCGTTGATGCCAAAGTCGTGGTCGTCCCAGATGCCGATCACGGGCGTCGTGTTCACAAACGCGCTGTAGTCCGGGTTTGCTAGCAGCTTGCTGTGAAGGCATAAAGAAAGAGATACACACGACATACGACGTTAGCATCGTGATGACCACAGACGCAATTCCCAAGCCCACAATCAATACTCAATGGACGTACGCGTAGCGCTGGCGGAGCACGTCGCCAGTCGCCTCTTTAAAAAACTTGGCTGGCGGCAGCGGGCGTGGCTCGTGGGACTCCGGCATATCCGCATAGATCTATCATATTCATCATCCATCACACCAATCATTAGATGGCTCCATGGCCCATGCATGGCTCAAAGATACGAAAGCAGAACGTACATTGTCGCCCATCCAGAGCCAGAGCTCGGGCTCGTGGGCCGCGATGTTCTTCCAGAGCGGCTGCGCCATGCTCTGGTCGTTGCACGAGCCGAATGCGATCTTCTGCAGCGGCGTGGTGATGCCGTGCACACTCGGCACTCCATCATCGCCACCGCTAGACGGACGAGTGCCTCTGTGCGCTGCGAGCGGGTCTGCGGGCGCGCCGAAGCCCAGGAGCACGATGGCGACGTACGCGAGCGCGAGAGCTGTCATGGCGGACAGGAGCGTGGTCTTCGTCTGCATAAAGCGGAGTGGGGCTGCGGGGACGGGGGCGGGCAGGCGCGCAAGGTGTCGGTCGCTCGTCGTCGAGCTCTTGGGTGGGCGTAATCGGCGGCTTTGACAGCGGCTTTGTTTTGAAAATGCTCAGACGAGGCTGGGTGCTGGTTGCTGCATTTCAAGATTCGATGCTGAAAAAAGCGAAAAAGTGTATCTTCATACCGTCCAATAGGATTATGTATTATAATGACATGTTGATGTCTGCATTTGAGTTACGTATTTTCTGGTTTTGATATTAGTGTGACCCAAACTTTGCCACCGGATTTGGGACACGCGAACGCAGCAGCAGTGACGACACGGTGAAGAGAAGCATTAGGAGCGTCCGATCGCCGCCAGCGCGCGACGCACGAGCGCCTGGCACTGGCGGTGGACCGGCGCGTTCTCCGCATTTTCATCTGCATCACCTGCAGCTTCTTGATCTGCCTCTTCATCCGGCCGCGCAAGGCGACACTCGAGGCGCAGCTCCGTCCCCTCGTTGTCCAGGTACGAGAGTAGGAAGCGCAGGCCGTTGTGCACCACGTACACTTTCCGCTGCAGCGCGAACGCGTTGATGCGGTAGCCGCGCGGCGCAGTGCGCTTCAGCGACACGCGCGTGCTGAACAGGCCATCGCTGTCAGGCGGCGAGTCGATCGCGACGTGACGCACCACCTCGTCAAAGACCTCTTCCTCGATGGCGTGCTTCGACGACATACGCACGCGGAACGCCACGGCGTCCTCCAGAAGCACGTCATAGGTCGCGAGGACCTTGGAGACCGAGTTTCGGTCCAGCAGTTCCCATTCGCCGGCCACGCGGTGGTATTTGAGGCGGCATTGCACGTCATCCATCGGCAGGTCGATGTGCACGGTGAGCACCTCTTTGAAGACCATGTCCGGCGTGATCTTGGTTTCCAGCTCGCGTACCAAAGCGCGCACTTGGGGGTCGCTTTGGTTGCAGATGTTGGACCAGCGCGACGCAAAGTCCCGCGTTGGCGCGAGGCTTTGGAGTGCGCCCCAGTCGATCTTCCTCGATGAATTGAAGCGCCGCAGCTGAAAGTGGCTCTTGCCCATCGACAGCTTGAGCTTCAGCTGCGCGTCGAGTGGGAGTGAGACGTCTCGACCAAGCGCGTCGATGAATTCGGGAGTGAACTCGCGGATCCAGAGGCGATCGCGGGCATTACCGTTGCCTCTGCGATAGCCACTATTTCCATAGGGATTGCCACTGGTATCACTCCTCGCGTTGCCGGCGCGTTCAAGATGGTACTGGAACTCCTCGACGTTCGGGTCGGACGACTCGGCGCTCTTGACAAACTGCCAGATGTACTGGGACCCGTCCTTCGCGGCGACGTGGTAGATGCGCTGCGTGTAGTGAGAACGCGTTTGTGGTGGAGTTGGCGACGGCGCTGGATGATTCGATGGAGACGGTGATGCCGTTGGCTGTGGCGCGACGCTGAGCGTCTCCATTTGCTGGAGCAGCTGCTCGAGACGGCTCATGATGGCGACCTGCGTCTTCCTGGGGAAATGGGAAATTAATTCCATCAAAGATCCCAAGTCACTGACACCTGATTTTTGCTGAAGTTGACAAGCAGTGTTTCTGCCAATCAAATCGACATACAGGATCATTTATGACCAATCAGACCAAATTCACTTTGATCTTGTTATTGATTGGCATACTGCATCACCATAGTGGAATGGATGCATGACCGACTGCTTCTAGCCCTCACCCAGGATGAAGAGCTCACTTGCGCTTCTACTCCACGAAGGAATCACCGCTGCTGTGTTCTGCGAACGCGCGAAAGTCGTCGAAGTTGTTTCCATCATTGTCGTCCATCAGCAGCGCCATCGTGAGCACCAGGTCCTCTGCTGTGGGTCTCCTCGCGAGCGACTTGCGCAGAAACCTGTGCCAGCCCGCAACCTTCTCATCCACCATGCGCTGCGTGAGCCATGGGCACGCACACTGTTCTGACGCTAGCAAACCGAGAAAGCTGGAGCTGTGCGATATGCGCCGGCGACCAAGTGACACGGGTGTCATCAGTATGGGGATGCTGCTGCAACTGGGCTCGGACTGGCGCACTTGTGTCTCCAGCGCTTGGCTCAGCTTGGCATTGTTGCTGACGTCAAAGTAGTACAGCGAGGCACTGCTGCTCTCAAACGCGCGTGCGTGTCTGGCATGATGCAGCAAGCCGGCGTCCATCCACGCGTTACCCATGCGCGTCGCTTCAGCGAGTGTGGAGATGTAGTGACGGTCCAAGAGCACGTCAGCCGCAGCTGCACCAGGGAATTTGCTGTTGCCGCTTATGTCGCCGCTGCTGCTTCCTTCAGCACAAGCTGGTTGGTGAATGCAGATCTGTAGCTCGTCCATCACGTCGACGACAAAAGTCGCACATA
>JALBYZ010000710.1:0-17915 GCA_038050575.1 Globisporangium mamillatum
AACCATGACTTGTAATAAGCTTTTAATCACAATAGTTTGCAAATATGGTTATAACCTGCTTGATTTTGCAGCCAATTTTGCACCACTGACTCGCTGCAGTCGCAAAATACTGGCTCGGCTCACAGTCTCCGTCGTAAAAAGCATTTCGTGCTCTTTATGTACAGAGTGTGCTAAGTATTGCATCTGCGGTTAGCCAGCAAACCCAGCCGTAAATAAGGTTATTCACGGTTGTCAAGCCGCTCTCAGAGCGTGTGCCTTGAAGAGTACAAACACGATCTTGAGAAGAAAAACTCAGGAGAATGGCGCGCTGGCTGGCGGTGATGGCGGTGATGGCGCTCGCTGCGGCGGCGCATGCGGAGAAGCCCAAGATGACGTACAAGTACGTGGATTCGCTTGATGCTCCCCCAGTAGTGGATAACGCGGCGGAGCGCCCAGCGTGGCGCACGCAGTTTGACGATGAGCAACCGCAACAGTCGAAGAAGCACGCTCCCGTGTGGATCCAAGAGGACGCGTTCGACGCCATGGGGATGCCGTTTGCCGAGATGGGGAACATCGATGACGACAGTAGCAGTGCCACTCAAGCGACGTTGAAGGCGTACCCGCCGCTGATCGAGGACGGAGAGGACGTGGTGGTGAGCTGGGAGGGCGTGGAAAAACCGCACAAGAAAGATTTTCTGGGCTTGAGCTGCGGCCCCACGCTGCACAAGACGGACCTGTTGATGAAGATCGACGTAAACCACCCAGATGTGGCGACAAACTCGGTGCGCTTCCCGCAGTTGTACATGCTGCGCTGTAACTACACGGTCGTGTATTACAACTTCCAGCCCAAGCAGAACGACTTTGTCGCTGTCGGATCGCTCGAGGTCGGCATGAAGGAGTCGTTCGATGCGCCAAAGCACGGCCACATCGCGCTGACCTCGAAGCTGGATGAGATGGCGGTCATGTTCAACTCGGCGTCACAGAAGACCCCGCAAGTGAAGTACGGCCTGAGCAAGTCGGAGCTCTCGCTGCGAGCCTCGGGCACGTCGGCAACCTACAAAGCGAGCGACATGTGCCACTCGCCAGCGAACGTCACGGGCCAGACGTGGTTTCGCGACCCAGGGTTCATGCACAAGGTGATCTTGAAGGGGCTGCGCAATGGCGAGACGTACTTCTACCAGTTTGGCAACGACGACGACGGCTGGAGCGCGATCTACTCGTTCAAGGCACGTCCAAGTCCAGAGGTCAAGTCCACGAACTTCATCGCGTACGCAGACATGGGCGTCGACAGCGCGCCGTCGGCGACTTCGACGGCAGTGCGGTCGTTCCAGGAGGTGCTCAGCGGCGACTATGACGACTTTCTGCTGCACTTCGGAGACATCAGCTACGCGCGCGGCCAGGCGTTCATCTGGGACCAGTTCTTCCATCTGATCGAACCGTACGCGACCCGCTTGCCGTACATGGTGAGCATCGGCAACCACGAGTACGATTACGTCGCTGGTGGCGAGCACGACCCGAGCGGCGCGGGAGGCTCGGACGGACGCATGAAGTTCCACCCGAAATGGGCGAACTACGGAGACGACTCGAGCGGTGAGTGCTCGGTGCCGATGTACCACCGCTGGCACGCGCCGGAGAATGGTCACGGGATCTACTGGTACTCGTTCGACTATGGCGGCGTGCACGTCGTGCAGATGTCGTCCGAGCACGACTGGACGCGCGGCTCGGAGCAGTACAAGTGGATTGAAGAAGACCTGAAGAGCGTGAACCGGGAGCTGACGCCGTGGATCGTCCTCACGTCACACCGCATGATGTACACGACGCAGCTAGGTGAGGTGCCGGATCTGCAGGTGTCTCTGCACTTCCGCGAAGAGATGGAGGAGCTGCTCTGGAAGTATAAGGTGAACCTGATGCTCGTGGGCCATCAGCACTCGTACGAGCGCAGCTGCGCTGTGAAAAGCGGCAAGTGCACCAAAGACGGAGTTGGACCCGTGCACATTGTGGTTGGATCTGCCGGCGCTGGGCTGGAGGAGAAGGGTTTCTCAGAGGATATTGGCGAGTGGAGCGTGAGTCACATCAATGACTGGGGCTATCTGCGCGTGGCGTCGACGGAGAAGGAGATGAGGGTCCAGTTCGTGCTCAACCGCAACGGCGTGGTCTATGACGAAGTCACCCTGGCGCTATGGGCTTGATTGAGAGGCGTCCATGGAATGTGGAATGTGATGGATGACATCGGTTGTCTTTGCTTCTCTGCTTGTATCTGTGTCACTAAAATGGGGACTCGCACCGCTTTTATAGAGGTTTCGAATGGTTCCCCCTTTGACTTACTTTTTGTATCGAGTGGGGGCTTCCTCTTTGAAAAAGCAAAGGCGCTCCCCCTTTGATTTGTTTTTTGTGTGATTTTGATGAATGCGAATTTCATCCAATCAAAATCGTTCCTGCCATTTGCTAACACGAGACAACATTTTGGCGGCTCCTCCATTTCGCATTTGCAAATTGACGCCATTTCACAGACCGAGAGAAACGAGAGGCGAGAATGACGGCGGCGGTGGAGACGCGCAAGCAGCTCCCGCAGCGCAGCTCACGCGGCACGCGCATCCGGCAGCTCATCGGCGAGGAAGCAGAGGCAGATGACTCGTTTTGGGGCCAGGATGCATGGCGCGAGGACGAGGACGACGGCGACTACTCGACGGAAGACGGTGCGTGTGCGCGTCGTTTGTGTCGAAGACTGGTGGTGTCTTGTCAGCATGATGAATGAAACAGAGCTGACCATACACGGGATGGCGTGTTCTGATTGTTTATTTGTGGTATCCAGAGGAAGAGGATGTCGCGGACTCGGACTTTGACGAGCAGGAGAACCCGGACGAAGAGGTCCACGACGAAGACGCGGACGACGATTCACGAAGGAGAACAGCGAAGGCATCACAGGTGCGTCAACCACGAGAATGTGTGTGTGCATCCTGTGATGATTCAAGTGACACTGGACATGCGTGTGTCGTCTTCGTATGACAGCGCGACGTATATCAAGAGCCAAAGTTGGCGACACGGAGTCTCATGAAGAAGCCCCGCCTGACAATAGCGACAGAAGAAGCACCCCTTCAACCTCAGCAACTGCAGCAGGCAGGATCCAGTGGAACACCCAGGACGCCATCTGCAGTGTTCCAGTACGAGGCACCAAAAGTGCGGCAGTCCACTGCGCGCAGGACCTCCGAGTCCTCGGAGCTGCGCAAGAAGATCACAGAGGACGCGGCACGCATGATGTCTCGAGCGAGACGACTCTCAGACTCAAAGACTAACAATGGCAGCACCGCTAGTACCAGCAACAAGAACCAGCGGCTCACGCAGGCGCAGCTGTTAGCAGAGGCCGTGCGCACCGAAGTGGAGAACATCCAGTCGCTCAGTCGCTTGGAGCAGCTGGAAGAGGAGAAGAAAGCCGAGACCATCACACCGAAAGCACCGTTTACAGGTCAGATGGTGCGGTATCACAGCAGGATTGGCGCGCCAAAGACCATCACGTTCCTCAACACGATCGAGTTTCCGGCGCTCTTTAACCAGCAAAAGCCAAAGAAGCGCGAACGACCAGCGAATCGACATCATGAGGAGCCTGAAGATGACGATGATGATGATGAAGGGCAAGATGAAGCAGAAGAAGAGCAAACGCCAGAATCAAAAGAAGACTGAGAGGTACACAGAACGCAAGACGGGGAATGGGAACTCCAAACAATCGCCAGTGGGTATATTGTGTGGAGATTCGACGGCTATGCATGCTCATAGACGCAACAGAATTGCTGAGGGATGGGATGCATTGATCCTGTTTATTTAGCCTTCTTCTTGGCGGCGACAGCAAGCGCCTTGTTGGTGGCGCCCCAGAAGAGTAGCACCTGCAGCACCAGCGTGCCGTTGAGCAGGATCGCGACGCCAAAGCCCAGGAGCTGCACTGGATCTCCAGTTTCCTGCAATGACAAGTATGCAAACACGTTGTGTGGGTGGATGGGTTAGTGAATGGAAAATAGAGAACAGACGCAACTGTGTAAGCGCAACATGTGGTACCTGCAGTGTTGTGAAGAGGCGCGCGACGGATCCGCCAAAGTTGAGCACGAGCGTCACGAACGCGAGCTGACCGGTGTGGCCCTGCTTGAAGTTGGAGAGGATCTGCACAACGAAATAACAATAAACACATCCTTCTTAGCTACAATTCACCGATCCAATCGCATACACCACAACTAAGTAAGCGCCATGTGGCAGATAAGTAAAGTGCCATACCTGCGGGATGCGAGCGACGATGCTGACTGGAATGCCCGCCGAGGCGAGAGCCCATTGGTACTCGGGTGGCGTCATGAGCATGCCCGCCGTGAGCGCCGCGAAGAGCAGCACGAGTCCGAAGCGCGTCGCGTAGGCGATCTTTGGCGTGTAGTACGCCCAAAGTAGCAGTACGAGCACGACGTTCTGCACGAGGATCACGAGGTTCTCGCCCCATGTGCTCACCGGGTAGCCGCGCAGCACGTTGTAGATCGTGCTCGAGACGTAGAGCAGCACCTCCATGTAGAACGACGCCGGCGTGAGCCCCGTGACGTCCTTGGCGCTCAGTATCTTAAGGATCTGTGGCAGCTTGAGGATCAGACTGCCCGTGATGATCGCGTACCCGAGTGCCTTGCTCACCACAAGCTTGATGCACGCGACGTTGGCGAAGTCGTGCTCAGTGAAGAACGCGTCGAAGCACGCGGGTGTGAACACGCCGAACATGAGCTCCGAGCTCTCGTTGCTCGTGGCAGCGGTGGCAGCAGCGGCCACAGTGGCGACGAGCGTCACGAGCAGCGCCGCAGATACGAACTTCACGGCCATTCTCTCTCTCAGTAATAATGGGGATTCCTTGCTTCGTGTCTGGATTGAGAATGACGTGAGGGGGTTGACTATCGGGTGTCAAAAGTGATGTGCCAAAATACGGCACACAGCAGTCACATATTCCTATTCCACGGTGCTGCATTTGGCAGTTTATACAGAAATGGGTGAAAATGTGAAGGTTGTGCTTCAAAAGAAGAAAAAAGCTCGCTGTATAGCACCTTGTTGGCTCGGAGTGTCATTCTGAAAGCTCCATAGTGAAACCAAGATAATAAAGCTGCCATCGCAAAACTCGTCCAGCTCGGCCAATTGCATTTACCGACACCAAGGCGAAACCATGAACCAGAACGACTTCCGCGCGCTGCTAAGCGCCAAGTCCAGCGGCGGTGGCGATGGCTCCGGCCGTAGCGGAAGCGGTGGCAAAAGTGGCGGTGGTGGAGGCTTCGGTGGCAAGCGCAACATGACCGAGTCGGACCTGGAGGAGATCCGCAAGCTGTCCAAGAAGCCCAAGAAGAAAGGCAAGAAGCCTGGCAGCGGCAAGGGCAAAGCAGGAGATGACAATGATGCCGACACGATCAGCACGAAGAGCGCTGCATTCATGTACCGCGACCGAGCAGCAGAGCGACGACAAGGCGTGAATTCGGACATGATCGACGCCGACGAGTACGCGCACTTTGACGCCGAGCAGACCAAGTTCCTCGGCGGCGACATGGAGCACACGCACCTCGTGAAAGGGCTCGACTTTGCGCTCTTGTCGCAGCTCAAGCGCGAGAAGGAGAAGCTGCTGCAGGCCACAAGCGCAGCGCAAAAGCAGCAACAGCAGGGGCAGAATAACAGCACTACCAGCTACGGACAAGAAACCAAGTCAACGTCATCGTTGTCCGAGAAACTCACGTTCAAATCTCGCGTGGGCCGCTTGGTGTATTTCCACGCGGTACAGAGCAGCGCCGTGTCGTCAATGCTGGCGTCGTCGCGCGCGTCCGAGCATTTCCTCCCCGGACGGATGTACTACACGTTCAACCTGAACGCGTCGGAGATCGAGAGCGTGCCTGTGATCGTCCAGCGCAGCAAAGAGGATTGTCCTGAGCCGGATGACGTCGTCAGTGGGATGGTGAACGAGCTCGTGATCTCGAAAGTGGGCGAAGCGCTCAGCAATAGCAGTAAGCGCCACAGTGAAGCTGGTGGTGGTATGAAGAAGCTCCGAAAGAAAAAGAAACACACTGGAGCTGCCGGTGGGAATGGAGGTGATGACGACGAAGACATGTTTGCAGATCCAAAGTCGACTGGTATTGGTGCTGCAGATCCACCTATCCGGGACGAGAGCGATGACGAAGATATCTTTCCTGAAGTTGGCGAATATGTTCCGATCCATGCGCGTGAAGAAGATCAAGAAGAAGAGGAGGAAACAAAGTCCAGCCACTATCCAACACACACTGATAGCAAGTCAACACCTGGTTATTTCAGTAACTTGAGTGCGTCAATCAGTGCCGCCGAGCAGGCCGAGAAGAAGCGCGAGGAAGAAGCCGAGCATGCGTGGAAGCAGACGATCCGGAAAGTGGTGGCGACCCAGTCGCAGGCGGAACGGGAGAAGAAAGAGCGCGAGCGGCAAGCAAAAGAAGCACAGGCAGGAACACAGATCGACGAGTACTCGGAGTGCTATCCAGAGTACCAGGCTGATGCGGCTCTTGATAGTGAGGACGACGAAGAGAAGCCTCGCAAGGGGGTGGACAAGGAAGATGTGACGGCGGAGGACGCTGCGACCGAGAAGACGCGGCGCCGGAAGCAGAAGCAGGGCAACAAGCTGCAGACTGACCTGGAGAAGATCAACAAGGTATGTGGGATTGCACTGTCGTGCGGTGTTATGCTGGTTGTGGTCGGATGATGAGAGTCAAACTGACGTGAACCAAACCATTTTCCATCTCTTGCTTTCCGTGTTGCTGCTTACAGATCCTGGAGACCAAGAAATAATCGGTATCTGTGCCAATTAAGTATGTAAGGGATGTTGCCGCGGTCGCTTGCGCATTTCAGTCAACAAATCAAAAATAAATTGATCAGATGGTTCAGAAGTGTAGGTATGAGAGGAGTATTCTTGATTGCTGGTATATTCGTTTATACAGGTTTCCTCGAATCAAGTTTGTTGTGGTGCGGTTCGCGGTTCAGCTGGACCGGTTCATCTCGCAAATGCTTCTCTTTCAGTCCATTGGTTGTCATGGCTTGGCGGGTGCAGCGGCAAGTTAAGCCTAATTTAAGGGTGGCTGAGCAAGCGTACCCCTAGTCGTCTCCACATAGTGGATCTAAGTTAACCGCTCGTCTCGCTGGCGCCTCACCCCGATTTGCGCTTGGATTTAGCGCGAGCGATCTACTTTTTGCTGGTGCGCACGGAGCAATGGCTCGGGCTTGCTGCGCTTTTCGCGTCGCGCGTCCTGACATGGCCTCGCTCGCTTATCATATTTTTTGAGTGGTGTGCCTGGTACTAACCAACTACTGCATAAAGGTGCGTTCTAGCGCGTGCTTTCTCGATGGACGCATGGGGCAATGGCGATGATGGCGATGGCGATGGAGATGGAGCGTGTTATGGTCGAACAGGAAGGGCGAGCGTTTGCAGAAGGGGGAGCGTGGGTGAGCGAGTGAAAGGGGAATACAGAGCAACCACCGCAGTGCAGACAGAGGTGAACAATGCCAGCCAGCCAGTCAATGAGTTCGACAGACAATGCATACGTGTCAACAGCTCCGTAGCTACTGGTGATGGATACAGAGTCAGTCAGCCAGTGCAGTATGGCTGTGAAGATCGCTTGCGTTCGATTCCCGCTTTGATCACTTGCTCTCTCTCTCTCCATGTCATCCGCGAGCCTTCCGCCAGCCATTGCCATTGCCCATAGTTGTCAGCGAGTGCTTTGTTGTGTGAATGAGCGTAATGGCTGACCTTTGATTGTTTTGTTTTTTCTTCTATTGCCAACTGCAGGAAAAATGGCTGACGAAATCGCTCTCGCTCGTGAACGCCTTAAGGCCAAGTTCGGTGACGTCCGTACCGGTGGCAAGGGCTCGGTGCGCCGAAAATACAAGGCCCCACACAAGGTCACCGCCGCGGATGACAAGAAGCTCGACGCGGTGCTGAAGAAGCTCGGCACGACCCCAATCCCAGCGGTTGAGGAAGTGAACCTCTTCAAGGCCGACGGCCAGGTGATCCACTTCGTCGCGCCAAAGGTGCAGGCCGCGATCGCCGCCAACACGTTCGCGGTCTCGGGCCACAGCTCGACCAAGTCGCTCCAGGAATTGCTGCCAGGCATTATCAACCAGCTCGGCCCAGACAACCTCGCGAACCTGAAGCAGATCGCTGAGTCGTACACCGCCGCGCAGAAGGCTGCCCGCGCCGCCGCCGGCGAGGAGGACGACGACGATGTCCCAGACCTCGTCGACAACTTCGAAGATGTGAGCCAGCAGGACTAAGCCGCTTCTTGCTACTCCAACAGCAAGCAGCAGCCAGGGTCGTTGATGTGTTATACTAGCTAGTCGGTTGGATTCCTTCCTTTTTTTCGTCCGCGGCTTCTCTCTCTCTTGTGGAGGAAAGGAAGCGGGGCTTAACCACGTTTCTTAACAAGGAGGAAAACCCAGTACGAAATAGTACTCCAGGCATCTCAAAAACAAACACACACAGTGCGGAAACCACACGTCGTCATGCGCGTTGCGTTGCTTGCTTGCCTTCTTTGTTTGCGTCAGCTACGGGTCACTGTGAGTAGCTTCCTTATTGCTGATGTTGGTGTCGCTGTCGTTGTTGCTGCGCCGGAAATTGTGATGACAGAGAGCTACCAATAAGACCTTCTCATGGAGTTGGCTGCTGAAACTTAGAGACGCAATGGCTTCACTCAACGTCTCGATCTCACGTCGTCTTTCTGTTGCCTTTGCTGAGCGTCAGTGGATCGCAGCGAGCCAGCCACATACTGCACCCCTTGTGACTATAAAGATCCCTTACGTGCCTGAAGTTTGAGAGTTCGCGGCTCGTCCATGAGGAGGGCATGGATATCTTGTCCTTCATTCAGTAGGTGGTTGAGGAGCCATGTACAGAATCATGCTCGTGTGGAGGCAACCAGTAGGGTAACGTAACAGCCTCGAGTCAATCACTGCTGTAGAACAACGACAGCATGCTGTTGTTGCGCCGCGTCAACCACTCGGAGTTCTTTGGACTCATACAATGGACCGGATTGAGAGTCTTGATCGCTTTGAATGCCATGCCGGATCACGAGCCTTTGGTGAAGTATCTATCTTTCAGAGGCGGCAGCTTCAAGACCAAAGAGACAAGCGTGCCCTATGCAATAACATCAAACCAACATGGCAACTGGCAAGCAGTGACAGGCAGTGCATGCAGTACACGAGATCAATGATACATCTGATTAACTGTAAATGCTCCAACACACAGGTAACACAAGTGAAGGAAAGCCACCCCCGCAGCGAGTGATCGATCCTGCTGTCCATTGTCCCCGTTCATTCGCTTGCTATATGGATGTCTTGTTATCTGCGTCTCTGGGCCCTCTAAACAATAGCGTGGTAAGAACCAATCTATTCCTTGACGGTCACGATCGCTTTCTTGAAATCCTTCTCCTTGTACACATACTTGCCTCGGAACGCGCGCTTAAATTTACCTACACACATTGATACAACCAGCATAAGCATATCACCACACACGTGCGCATAGACAAGCACGCAACGCAAACGCACAAGCACACAAACGCACGCACCTTCATAGTTCATGGTGTTGACCTTGAGCACCGGGATGTTGTAGACCTTGGTCAGGTACTCCTTGATGTCGTGCTTGGTGTAGTTGGGCTCGACACGGAAGACGTACTGGTTGTCGCGCAGGCGCGTGCGCGCGTTCTTGCCCATGAAGGTGATCGCCATGTTGGGGAATTTCAAGCGGTTCCACACCATCGTTCTCGCTGCGTCGCGTCGCTTGACCTGCTTGCTTCCTTCTCTGCTGCGTGCGGCTTTGGGCTCGCTTTTCTGATGGCAATGGTGCGAGCGCCACCCAACGGCTCAGCGGCAGTTATTTTCTACCAATCAAATCATTTATTAATGGTTTTACCCAATAATAAATAGTCATGATTTTGGCCAATGAGAGCGGTTTGTAGCTCCTCGCTTGCTTTTGCTTTGCTTTGGTATTTTGCTTTCCCAACAGGGGAAGAAGCAATGGCGCGACCAGGCAAGTGCTTCGAGTGCGTGCTGCAGGGCGAAGTGGTGCGTCTGGATATGTGTATGCGTGGATGTGTATGGACGCATGTGTGTCTGTTAATAGTACTGACCATTTGCGCGCGTCTTCTGGTGGTGCACGTGTGCAGAATTTTAAACACTTTCCGACGTTCGTGGAGCGGCTGCGTGGGCTTTGTGGGGAAAGTGTCGTCAAGGTAATGATTGTAGCTTTTGAAGCGCATGGATAACGTATGTGGTTGCTGGTCTAGCTGCTGATAGTGTATTTGTGTGTGTTATTGTTGTTGTGTTGTCGAGCAGGAAGACATCGCGTACAAGGAGTACGTGTACAACTTTGACGACAAGTGCCCCCAGTACATCCAAGGTACAATGCACTGCTGCGCGCATGCCACTGCTGTGCACACCCAAAACGCTCGCTTACATTGAATGCGGTTTGGTGTGTCGAATGTGGTGATCGCAGGAGTGCCACACTATGAAGTCCGCGCGCGTCACGTGTTCTCGGGATCGACCACTTTCCAGGGCGAACCTGTGGAAATGCCACTCGAGGGCGGTCAGAAATGGTCAGTGGTGCCTTTGCTATTATCGTACTATCGTTTTTGTACCATGAGCTCATGTCGCGGTGTTTTGTGTATTATAGGGAACTGAGGTATATCGGACGTTGGGAGAGGAAGAAGATGTCGGAGCAGGTCGGCAGCATGGCGCTTGGCGTGCCGTTCCGCAGCCAGATCGCGGTCTCAGTGAGCCAGAACGTGCGGCCGTTTCTCAACACGCTGGGCTTCCGGTATGTATTGTGCAGTGCGTGTGCTTCCTACAATAGTGTGAAGTGGTCGGTAGCTCATGATTATGGGGATGTGTGTGTGTGTGTGTTGGTAAACAGTCACAGCTACCGGTACATGCGTCTCGGCACGCGCTGGCAGCTGTCGAACGGCATCACGATCGAGGCCACGAGAATGAAAGCGGTACGGTCTCTGTTGCTAATCTGTTGGCATTGTACTTTCAAACAACTAAGCATCTCATTTGCGCTCGTTTCCGTATTTCTCGGCAGCTGGAGAATGAAGACGAGAAGGACGAATACCGACTGGTGGACCTCGAGAACCTTCGCGTCGAGGCGCTGCTTGTGGAGATCTTCGCGCTCACGACGGATGAGAAGATTGACGAGGCGTCGCAGAAGATCCGCCGCTTTGCCGTGGACCTGGACCCGTACTTCATCGAACGTCCGTCGGAAGGGAAGGAGATCCTTCACAGTACGGCGACGCTGGCGGCCGAAGTGCGCCGAAAGCGTCCACGCCCATAGGCCACGCACTACTGCGAGCTTTGGAGAGCCGCTTGGTAAAAGGACGAGAGAGGGGGAGGGGGCATCAAGACAAGAAACATCATCGCAACTCACTCCCATCCTTTTGTAGGCAGCTACGAAGCCTCATTTCGTAATACGATGCGTCTTGAAACAGTACTGAGGTGAATGTAGAAACAAAAGAGATACATGGATTGTACGCGCTGCAAAAGTTAGTTGCCACATGCAGAAAATCATTATAAATGAACTGAATGGCGATGGCGCTCGTCGTCAGTTAGCGACAGACACACTGCCTCCTAATTGCATTCGCAGCCGAGTCCACCAGTGTTGTCGTAACTCAGCGGCGGTAAGCTGGTGAGGCGGATGATGTCGTCATCTTTTCGTCGCTGACCACTGTATTTCTCTTCACCAGACTCGTCCTCTGCGCCATCTCCAGCTAGCAGCGACGCATTACGCTTTGCAACGGCAGCACGATGGTCCTCAACCATCCGATCGATCAGACACTGGAATGCTTCGTCGACTGAATCACCGCTCTTCGCGGACGCTCGGAACCACTCGACGATCCCGTTTTTCGCGACACACTTCTGCATATTCACGCCAATGTTCAGCGCGCCGACAACGTCTTCAAGCAAGTCACTCTTGTTCGCGACCATCACCACGGGGATGCTCTCACCGTCGTTCAAGTCGCGCGCGCACATGTCAATCTCGTTTTTCCAGTTCACGACTGCATCAATCGTGTTCTCTCGCGTGATATCGCACACGATGAGTGCGCCTTTGGCTTCTCGGAAGTACGCACGCGTGAGTTTCGCGAAGCGATCTTGGCCTGCGATATCCCAGAGCTGAAGACTGATCTTGAGCTGCTCGTCGTACTCAATGGTCTTTTCGACAAAGTCTGCGCCGATGGTGCTCACATAGTTTTCTGAAAACTCTCGAGAGACAAATTGGCGGATTGTGCTGGTCTTCCCACACCGCGCGTTACCGACGATCAGCACTTTCATGATCACAGTCTCTTGGTGCTCCCCATCAGAGCTGCTGGAGTCGCTAACTGAGTCCCTGTTGCCTCTATCCAAGCCACTTTCTGATGATCCGTCCGAGTAGTCGGAGTACTGAGCGAGCATGGCGTCAATCTCCTCCTTCGTAGGTCCGCTCGCGTTCTCCAGCTCTGCGAGCCGCAGCCGCACTTCCTCGATGTCCATCTTCGCGTAGTCTTTGTCATTGTAGATGTTTGTCGGCAGCGCCACATCCACGCCCACACCATCATCGCCGTCTTCGTCATCGCCTCCATCGCCTTTGCCACTATCACTGCCACCTTCGTACTCATCTCCGCTCAAACTATCTGCGAAATCATCATCGTCGTCGTCAACTTCTTCCAGCATATTGTCATCTTCACTGCGCTCGCCGCACCTTGCGCCACCTCGTCGCAGCTCCAAGTTGTCCTGATTATTGACGCCCACGTTCTCGCGCTGTTCCGCCATGGCGCGCGCCAGGTCGCTGTTGCGATGCTCCAGGATCGTCTGGCGCGGGCGGTCACCTCCAGTAGCAGCAGTAGCTAAAGCCGCGCCAGTGGCTGCTGGGAAGATCGTACTGCTGCTGCGCATATTCGCTCTCTCTCTCTCGTGACGAAGCTGCTTCCTGAATGGACCTGCTGGGCTTCGTAGTTGGCACGAAGGTGGCGGCGTCTGCGTCAAGTGAGTGTGCGTTGCACTTGTGCTTCAGAAAATGTAAATAGAGGCAAATGCCCTTTCGCATCTGCTCAAAGGCACAAACGGCTGTTTGGCAGAGAGGAAAGTCCAGTGACCATCACTCTTTGTTTCCCTTGTTTTTAGCGAACCAAATCGCTCTCTTCGATTTTATATCCAATCATTGCCGCCCACACAGAACCCGACTTTCAGTTTGCATCAAGTCAAAATAAAGACATTTTTTACTTTGCATTTGTATGCTATTTTCCATAATTTAGGAACAATTTGAGCTCAAACGACACAGTAGTCACGCAATTGCTTGAATTGCAAAGCAAAGAGAGGGAAATAATCCATCACCTCCAGCATCCATCATGGCGGAGCGCGCGAGTCTGCTAGCACTACAGCTGAGCTGCCGCGGCAACGCGCTGCGCGAGCGCATCCTGCGCGACCTCGTGTCCTTCGCGGAGTCCCGAGGCGAGCTGCAGCAGCTGCAGAGCCTGCCGAAGACGCCGAAAGGCGCGCCGATCGACTGGCTGCGGCTCTACGAGGAGGTGGTCGCGCGCGGCGGCTACCAGCTCGTGTCGCGCCACAAGCGCTGGGCCGAGATCGTCGCAAAGGGGTGCATGAACATTGACATCATGCCCTACGCTATTGCGCTCTTCTATGAGCGGTACGTGCGTAGTGTGTATGGCTCTATGATTGTTCTGTAGCAGCTGGATGAGTCTAACGTATCATGTGAAATAGATACCTGTACGCGTTCGAGGAGAAACAGCTCTTTGGACGCGACCTGCCACCGAACCCCGCAAATATCAATGTCATGCCTGCAAAGCGTAACGCTGACGACGAGCGCATCGCGACCGCGAGCGAGCTCCAGGAGGCACAGAATATGGGCGGCACGTCGCTGCCGCACCCGTCCAAACGGCTGAAGGTCCAGCGCAGCACGCAGCCGAACCCCGACTTGGGCACGATGCACGGCATCGTGATGGCACTCGACTCGAACATCCCGGCAGAGGTGCTCCAGGCGATCAACCTGCTGAGCGTGCTGTCGTATGGCAACCCGAACGACTCCGAGAGCGAGCTGCTGGTCGACAGTGTCCCGGGTCTCTTGGACGCGATCTATCGCCAGCTACAAGAGTGCGCGTTGCTGCCACACCAGCTGATGAAAAATGACATCGAAGACACACCCACGCAGCGAGCGCGTCGGAGACTGTTGAACATCGCCGAGGACATCGGACAGCGCGAGTTGCTGGACGCGCGCGGACTGCTGCTGCTCAACATCCTGCGCAACCTGTCGATGGTCGCGGAGAACGAGAAGCACATCGCGGACCACGAGGAGACCTGCATGTTCCTGATTCTAGTGCTGCGCACGATCGACCAACGCAGCACTAGGAGCCACGACGAGATCGGCGACCATGCGCTCGATATTCTCTGCAACATCTCGAAGCGCATCGACTTTCTGTCGCTGCACCCGCCCGCGAAGCTCGAGACGTGGCACCCACATCACCAGCTGTCGTCGCACCTGTGGAAAAAAGAGAAGTTGCTGCCACTCGAGTGCCTGTTGCAGCAGCTCTCGCGCATGTTGCTGCAGTCTCAGCTCAAGCGCTCAGTACTGCTTCGCGCGTGCGAGTTATTTTGCAACGTGTGTCGCGACGTGGTGATCCGTCCCGCGCTCGTGTCCAGTGCTACCCTTCGCGACCCGGCGTTATTGAACCGTGTCGTGGGCTTGCTTGCGTGTTCGCGACAGGACTTCGGTCCTGCGGGCTCGAGGAAGAAGCAGCAGGGCGGCATCCAGGTCGTCGACGAAGACTACGACATGGACGACGAGGACGAGGACGACCAGGATGACCATGACGGCGACGAGAACAGCAAATGGCCTGCGCCATGGGAGAGCGACGGGTACCCTTCGGGCGTAGGTATGGGCGTGGTATACGTGAGTCCCGAGGGCAATCGCAACGTGAATTCGAGTTCTAATGACGCCGACTCAAAGATCGACCACGAAGTTCGTGACGCGGCGCTCGAAGTACTCTTTCGACTCTCAGACACGGATGATGCCGCGAAGGTGCTTTATTATAATGCGCTACGCAGTGGCGGGTGGACATTTTGCACACGCTAACCTTTCTCGTGTAGTTACTGATACTAATATTGTTTTTTCCAACTTTGTAGCTTCGCATGGCCAAGCACCCAAATTGCCTCTTTCGAATCACGACAGTGCTGACTTCCTGCATCGGCCGCGTACGTTACTTGCCTGATCTGTGTGGCGTTCGTTGCCTGATCTTAAAAGACTTGTCCTCTAATTGCTTGGCGAATCTCTGTCGTGTGCGTGTAAATGTAAATATAGCCCGAGGCGTCCCGGATAGCGGTCGCGATCCTGTGCAACATCTCGATGAACCGCGACACGTTCGCGTATTTTTTGCCGATCGAGCGCGATCTCATCCTCGTCGCGTGCTCGGACCGCAGCGTCTCCGACATTCTCAACAACGTCGTTGCGGACGTCTACGGCATGCACTCGCTGTGAGGAACCCATCAACTCGAGCTCTCTAGTCATAGAGGTAGGTTATGGATTCGGAAGCGTCTCCACTGCCTTCGGAAGTTATGAGTGAGATCCTTGTTACCATTACAGCGAGCGGCATCAACGAGGATAATCTAATGAGAGAGCATTGTGAAATACAATGGGTGTGTCTTTTTTTTCTTTCTTCTGTTTCTTTCGTGCGTGATTAAAATCGTTGGGTCTACTGCAGCAGCAAGGCAAAACGAACGTCTTTATGTTCTTCGTTCGTTCTTACTCAAGAAGCTTGGCGACAGGATGCCAATGGGCAACTCTCTCAGTTCAGTCTCCTCAAAGCTTCTAGCGCTCGCGCTCTGCGCTTAGAAGCCGAGGCCAGTGAGCCACTTCTTGATGTCTCCGACGTGGTCACCGGCGACCTCGAGGCGGCCGGGGCGGATCGCCACCTCCTTGCCTAAGCACACCTTGGACATCTCGGTGCGCAGCTCCTCCTCGTCACCGTTGAAGCGGCGCAGGATGGTCAGCACGCGCGTGCGGCCGTTTCTGTAATCTCTGTACACCGGCAGCTGCAGGCCCAGCGCCGTGCGCTTCACGTAGAACGGCAGGTTTGGCAGCGGCTCCTCCGGTGCAGGCGACCAGCCGTTGAAGCTCACTTTCTCCGGCTCGTACGTCGGTGCGTACTTGAGCGGTGGCACCTCGACCTCCTCCTGCGGCTGGCGCTGCAGCGCGCGCAGGTTCGCTGGGTGGCGCGTCTTGCGGCGGATCTGGCGGTTGCTGGCCACGCGCTCGACGACGTTCGCGCTCACCAACACGCGGCGGGAGAACATGGCTGCTGCGATGGCGATAACAGAGGAGCTGCTTGCTTGCTTGTTGACCTGGAACGCGATGTATTGCCCAGGCGTCTTTGCTGCCGTTCGATTGGCCTCGAATTGGCTTGGTTTGGTTTGGTTTGACTGTGGGGACTGTGAGCCGAACGATTGGGTTTGACACTTGACTTGAGTGAGTGGATCGACACTTGGTTTGAGTAAGGGGACGACGTGTGGATCAAAGAAGTTATTTTGTAAATTCCCAAAATTCAGCAAAAGTTGCAAAATTTTGAAAGTACACATTTAAACATTTTGCACAAATTCTGCGATTAGATATTTTCACTAACGTAAACCATCACTGTAAGATCCCAAATATCGACCTTAAGCGGAAAAAATACAGCCATTATCATTAGTAACCAGCAATTTGGGGGCTAAAAATATGCATTGTGACAGGGAATAAAAATATATCGGAATTAAAATGTAGAGGTATTTATTAAGTGAGCTGACGGATAGAAGGCGGCCCAATGCGAAGCTTGTCCATGGCACCGACAAACTCATGAAAATCCGCCGCGATAATCCCCGTATGGCGCCAACAATTGACAACAGTGTCGCACGACACCGCGTCCCACGCTTTCGCTGCCCACCTCATTGCCGCTAAGATGTTAACGTTGTATAGCTGCTCGGCGCTCTTCTCTAAGTGCTCTTCTCCATCGTCCTTCACTTGCTCCAATATCTCGTCAAGCTTCTCCACCACCTCTTCGTTTCTAATCTTGTTGAGTTGGCTCTTAAAAGACTGGATCACGCCGGCGTCCTGTGGCTGCAGGTGGGCAGTGGTGTTTGGAGGGAGGAAGTGAAGCGTGACGTTCGAGTACCTCTCGCTCACTCGATGCGGAGACGCATTGTCGAGCAAAAGAAGCACGTGCCGTTGCTCGTTGCGCATTGCGCCGTTAAAGTCCGACAGCCAGTTACAAAAGAGGCGCGCACTCATCCAGCCCTTGGTTGCATTCACGTAGTTGATGCCGAGTTCCGCTGTTGTGCGCCCACCAAAGTATCGAGGCCGCCGCGCCGTGCCCACGAAGAACAGCGGCACCTTGGACGAGCTGTCTGCGTTTGTAGTGATCGCGACGGTCAGCCGTTTCTTGCTTTTCTTTCGTCTAGCGATGCTTGAACGCGAGACAGACGTTGACGGTGGCGCGCAGTAGAACAGAGCCGACTCGTCCATATTGAAGATATCGCGCAGGTCGTAATTGCGCGTGACATGCTGCAGTGCCGCGCGCCCTTGTTCGACGTCGGCGGTGCAAGCTGAGGCTGCTTCTTCATGCAGGCGTCGTGGCTTCAGCCCGTGCCGTTGTTGCAGCTTTTGAATCCATCCGTCAGAGAACATCATCCGCTCGAGCTTGGAGTTGGAAGCGTACGCGGCGTCACGCACGAGCGCGCGGCGGATCTTCTCAGCCTTCGCGCGAATAGTTGCCCACGTCACAACAGGCATCTTCAGCTCCTCACAGCGATCGATCCAGCGAACGAGCTCTCCCTCCAAAGTCAGACAGCTCGCGTGCTGGTTGGCCTTGAGAGCAGGCTTCGAGAGGACGTCTTCCTCGGCCAATGGGTGCCTTAATATCGCG
>JALBYZ010000711.1:0-17896 GCA_038050575.1 Globisporangium mamillatum
ACCAAACAATTGGTCTTCGCTAGACGAGTTGGAAAATGTAATTACATTTGTAAAATGCTGTCTGCTTGTGTCGAACGTAAAAAACGAGGTGGTCTTATACCTCCTGCCAGCACTGTATATTGTGTAAATATGTGCATTTTTGGGGTTTGGTGCGTTGCAAAAGCCAATCATTCCGTCGAAACGTTTCCAAGCTTTCTTTCGCGTTTCCTTCGAGCTGTTGTTTTTGTTTTTGCAAATCAAGCAGAAGGTAACCGCAGAGTATCCGTTCGGTCTCTGAACAGTGCAGGAACGCAGGCCGAACTGTCCTGCAAAAATGTATTTGGACTCTATTTCTTTATTCTTGGGCACACAGGCGACCTGCACACTTTGTGGTCTGAGAGAAGGCAGCAAGCCGCACTGGCGAATTTCGTGGCTTTGCATACAAACTGCAAATGAGAGAGTTTCAGTTTGCAGTTACCTACCTCGCACACCTTGGTCCAGCAGTTCATCGAAATCGAAGAAGCCAAAGTCGGAGCCGAAAACCAGATGGCAGTGACGCGATTCAAGGAAAAGGAGCAAAAGGGATGGACAGCTGTAGAAAATCGTGGTGATCATTTTGTGTGCGTACCGTAGATAATAGATCGTGTATCAGATTCCTGAAGTGCTGACAGGCAGACAAGCCAAGCAGGCCCGAAATGGCAGGGCTGAGGCTTTACAATGCGACGACCAACTATGGCGCGTGGCTATCTGGCGATCTCTGGAGCCAAGCAAGTTAGAGTCTGCGCATGTGCTGGCGAAAGAGCGAGGCTGTCCGCTTTTTCATTTGGGTCCCCCACGCAAGAAGCGCAGCTGAAGCAGCTGAACACCAACCCAAAAGCCAACGCATCCTCGCTGGTCGTTGGCTCAAATTTCCCCTCTCTCTCTCGAGTGTCTTCGTCTCGCGTTTCCCTTTATGTATGAGAAAACTTGTGTTTTCTTGGTGCCTGCTGGCCTGAAACGGCCATCTGGTGCACCAGGCAACCCAGAAAAACGAATAGCAGAGAGAAAGCCGGTCCGCCCACAGCAAATGGCTCCAAACCCAAAGGTGCCTCTTTCTTTCAAAGAGCTTTCGCCGCCGCCACCGCCGCGCTTCTTCGCTGTGGCAGATCTCAATTGGCGTCCGAGGCAGCAAGTCCACCCCCGACCAGTCCAACTCAAGTCGAGCACCTCTACACTCCAGTCCCACTCCGTCAGCTAGCTAGCCATGTTGCGCCGAACCGCCTGCCTGCTGTCTGCGTGTGCCGCTCTTGCGGCCACGCTCGCCTCTACCTCTGCGGACCCAACCGCAACCAGCGGATACAACTTCCACAATGTCCAGAACATGACCAACTCAACCGTGGGCTACGCGCGCGCGGCTGATGATGCGGAGCAGGACCAGGAGTCCACGTCCTACGACACGGGCTCACTCAATGTAGAGTCGGCGCAGATCTCGTTCACACACGTGCAATCGAGTATCCGCAACGGCCAGACGAAGAGTCGCGGCGTGAACCTCGGCGGCTGGCTCGTGGTCGAGAACTGGATGACCAAGGAGGCTGACTTCTGGCGCGGTGTGAGCGCGGACGACGCGGCCGCCGGCGAGTACACGGCCATCACACAGGCCGCGAGCCCCGCGACCATCCGCTCGAACCTGCTCAACCACCACGAGACGTTTATCACCGAGGCCGAGATCAAGGCGATCGCGGACGCCGGACTCAACACGGTGCGCGTGCCCGTAGGCTACTGGATCGTTGGCTTTGACCACGACGACCCGTCCGACAAGGCCGAGTGGAAGGCGTTCACGAGGGGCACCCTCCGGTACCTGGACCTACTCATCAAGAGCTGGGCCAAGAAGTACAACGTTGCTGTGCTCATCAGCATCCACGCGGCCAAGGGCTCGCAGAACGGCGCGGACCATTCGTCGCCGTCGGTCAAAGGCAAGGCATACTGGAGCGATTTCGACGAGAACATCGCGAACACGCACTCGATGGCCAAGTTCCTCGCTGCGCGATACAAGGACGAAGACGCGTTCCTCGGCATCGGGCTGCTCAACGAGCCAAACGGATCGACCAAGGAAGATGTGCTCTACAAGTACTACGAGGACACGTACAAGGCGATCCGCGGCGACGGTAACGACTGCGTGCTCAGCGTCGCCCCACTGTTGTACAAGCAGAGCCCGGACGCGATGGTCGACTTCATGTCGGCGCCACAGTACAAGAACGTCTGGGTCGAGTGGCACCCATACTTCGTCTGGGGCTACGAGCAGACCTCGGATGATGACCTTATCAATGTGTCGGTCAAAAAGAACCTCCAGGGCGACGTGAGCAAGTGGAACATGCGCGAGAACCACAACCGCCTGTTCATTGGTGAGTGGAGTTTCGCGACCGCGGGCAAGTTCGGCAACAACCAAGAGAAGTACTACGAGTGGGCTGCCGCACAGGTGAACGTGCTCAACCAGGCGGAGGGCGGCTGGACGTTCTGGAGCTGGCGCATCTACGGCGACGAGACCGGATTCAACGGCTGGTCGCTGCGCAGCGTGCTCCGTGACGAACGCTTCAAGCAAATCCTGTCGCCAAGCAGTACGACCCAACAATCGTAAGGCAGCCAAAGTCCGTTGGGGAGGAAGAGAAGTGCATCTCGACCGATAGTTTCTGTAGATGACCGTGGAGCTTCAACTGCAAGGCTGGCGGCTTCACATGGAGAAAAAAATGAGTACTACGTCTGTGCATTGACAGCAATGCAAATAGTTTTGAAGTTGAAAGTAATAGCAAATGACATCCACAACAGCAATTAGAGCAAACGCGCTTTTCTTTCTTTTCGTCCATCGATTCACTGCTTGCTGTATTCCAAACTGTGTTCGTTCAAGCATCACACAATGATCTTCAGGCAACCCTCTTCAAGCCGACACTTACGTCGACTTTCACGTGAAAAGAAAATTAAAATGAGAAATATGACCCCGATTTCTTGCCTTGTATCTGAAATGGAAAGTTTCCATAAAATATACATGTTATTTCTGAATCCCGTCAAAGCCAACGTGGGAACCAAGCGAAAAAAGAGCTTTTCAAAAACGTGTCGAAATCCAAAAGCAAAGCAAAAAAGGACAACAAAAGCAAGGAAGATGGCAGCTGCAATGGCGACGGCGGTGGTCGCGCCTTCGAGCGTCAAGGACGTGAGGCTCAGCGCGAAGCAGGAGGCACTGCTGCACTCGCTGGAGCGCCGGTTGCAGTTGCGCATGCATGCGGAGAGCAACGCGCTGCTCATGCAGAAGCAACAGAAGCGCAGCGACCTCCCACAAGATGACGACCGCGAGTCCGTGCCTGCTGCGAGCACGATGAAGGAGTTCGTCAGCCGCTGCGTGACTCAGTCTCTGTATCGCGCATGCGATGTAAAGCAGAATGAGAATGACGGCGAAGGGGGAGTTGATCAAAGCGGCCACGCGCTCGCGCAGTTTGCGTCGAAAGTGGACGCGTGCGCTGCCGACTGGACGCAGCTGTATGCGCACGCACATCAGTCGTTCGCGCTCGTGGAGGAGATGGAGGCGAGCCACGCGCAGGTGGCGTCCAAGACGCAGGCGCTCTACGACAGCTTCGAGAACGTGCTGCAGCAGGTGGAAGCGCTGAACACGCGCGTGGACGTGATCGCGGCGCCGATGCCGCACTTCACGGCGATCGACCGCATCGCACAGACGCTCGGCTTTGGCGTCAAGTTCGCGTCGCCATCGACGGGCGCGAAGACCGGCAGTGGCGCTGGTCCAATTAATACTACGAATACGAGTCAGACACAGCAGCCCGTGCAGGTGTTCCAGCACAAGCGCAACATCGACCCGACGACCAAAGCTTTCGAAGACGCACTTGTGAAGATCGACGCGTCCGTGGCATATCTCGAACAGCATGTACGTACTGTATTGTCGTATATGATATCATGCATGTCCTATTGCACTGCACTATGATACCTAGGACGTGGTACTGATTCTAGGAAACTTGTCCTAATCCTTTTTGAAACAAATGAACAGCTCGAGTATCGCGACGCGATCTGCTACATTGAAGCCTATCGAACGCTATCGGCAGGCGGCATCCAATGCCTGAAGGAGTACGCGATCAACGGACTGGAGGCCGCGAAGGACGCAGTCTACGAAGCGCTCGCAAAGGCAAATGCGGCGTCGGCACCCGCCACAACGCTGGAAATCGACGAAGCGTCGCCGTACTATGTGAACTTCCAGCTTGTGGCGCCTGCGCTCGCCGCAGTCGCCAAGCAGCTCAAGCGCCTCACGACCTCTGCATCGGCGATGTCCAACCAGAGCGCGCTCGCTGTGAATCAACTGGCGCTCAGTGAAGTCTGCAATGCGTACGCCACGCAGCGCGTGCAGCTGCTGTCATCCGTGCTCTCGGCGGCTTTTGATGCGGCGAGTCAGTTGACGGACATTGTGAATCTGGTAAGAGCTCTTCAAACTCGTCCGCCCGTGGAAGTATTGTGAGTTCTCTAACATTGATTTGTTTTCTGTTGTAGCTGCGAGTGAACTGCGCGTATTTGGTGAAAGTGTGCGATGCAGAGTTCCGACTGTTTCTTAAGCTCTTTGGACGCGAGCCGCGCGATTCGCTCTTCGTCTTCCGAAACGAGAATAATGAAGCCGAGGAAGGCGACGATGGCACCGAGACCCCTTTCGAGTACGCTGTCAACAAGTTCGTATGGATGAGCTTTAGCATCCCCAACTGATCGTATCTTATCGTGTGCCTTGACTGCCATAATAGACGCATGATCTTCCAGGTGAGCGGACTGCTGTACAACGTCATGCGACCGCAGATGCTGCAGCAGAAAGACCTCGAGGCGCTCTGCGAGATCATCCAAGTGCTGCAGAATGAGATCATCGAGAGCGTCATCCAGCCACGCGCTGCCACCGTTGGCTTTACAGAGCCCGTGATGCACCGCATGATCCAGGACGCGCAAGAGCGACTCATCCTCTGCATGCAAAAGTACATCCGCGACGAAATTGAAGGGTTCACACCCTCAGCGGCGGATCTCGACTACCCAAACAAACTGGTGAACGCCTCGGGATCGATGTACGCCACGTGGTACCCATCGCTCGAACACACCCTGCTCTGCCTCTCGAAAGTGTACCATTTCGTCAACGTGCGTGATGTGATGTTCAAAATGGGATCCTTTTTAGACGATGAACCTATCTAACATTGCGATGTTCCTTCACTGTTGTGTTTCGTAGATGGAGATCTTTGAAGAGCTAGCTCAGGATGCGATCCAGATCTGCACCGTGTCATTGAAAATGGCGTCTGCCGACCTGACGGCATCGAAAGGCGCTCTCCACGGAACGCTCTTCCTGGTTAAGCACTTGCTGACGCTACGCGAACAGATCACGCCGTTCGACATCAAGTTCTCGCTCACGAACAAGGCGCTCGACTTCACGAGCAGCTCAGACGCGATGAGCCACTTGATGTCTGAGATCTCGACGATCTTCTCGTTCTCGTATGAGAATGCGCTGGTGGGGCTTTTCACGAACGCCATCCCGCAGGTCCAGGAGACGACGTCCGACGTGAAGAAAGAGCTAGAGCAAGAGCTCAAGAAGAGCTGCACGTCGTTCATCGAAGCAGTCTTGCACCAGATCGCGCAGCCGCTCTTAACACTGATGAAGCAAATCGCCGACGTGCAAGCGAGAGGTCTCAAGTCGAACACGCCACTGGATATCCGCCAATTCAAATTTGCCGCCCCAGTGGAAGTGAACAAAGTGCTCACGAGTGTATCTGCGAAGCTGCACGAGAGCCTGCCCGAAGTCCTCACCACCATCCATCTGTACCTGCGGAACTCTTCGACGGAAACCATTCTATTTAAACCAGTTCAGGTACGAGAACCATGTCACGACATTGTTACAGTTGACCTTCCGTCTTTGCTCACCATGTCTACGTTATTCTTGTGTGTAATTGCAGCGCAACTTGCTGGATGCCGTCGAGGGTCTGAAGGCGCTGCTGGAGCAGACGTACACGCCAGCTGAGCGACAACCGTGCGACCACACTTTCCAGCTCGTCACTCAGCAGTTGAGGGCTCTGTAGCCATTTTTGCTGCTTCACTCTTGGACGGCTAGCATTTCTTCGTTGTCACTGTACACCGCTGACGTTAATAAATAGGATAAACACTCGCGCGACTTGACGCCAAGGCGCCGCTGGCTTTCTCCGCAGCGGATATTCTCCACGCGTTCGTCTTTCTTTCTGCCCTCGTGGCTCAAAAGTGTTTGCCGAAGTTGGCGGAACGTCGGGTGCGCTGACGAAACTCCTGCAGCTTTCGCAGCACTGAGTCCCGGCACCTGCGTCAACATCATCTGGTAGATCTCGCTCACCGTGAACTGGGTCTTCTTGCGGAAGAGTGAGTTGAACGTGGCAAAACTCTGCGCCGGATGGCAGAAAATCTGCTCAAACTCTTTTCGCGTCGCTTGCATCGGCAGCTTGCATGCTGTTATCTGCTGCTGTTGCATCTGACGTGCTTCTAGGTTTCGACACTTCTCTCTCGGGAACTTTGCGAGCAATCGCGAGTGCACAGCAGCGAGGAAGGCAACTGTCTCATCGGCATTCTGGCACACCTGCACAAAGAACTGGTTCTGCACCTGAGTGCGACAGAGTGCTGTTTGCAAACCCCCGGATCGAACAGTTGTCTGCTGACTGAACGAACCCTCGACCAAGTAGATGATGTGCGTCAGCCCACTCGCGCGGAGACGGATCTTCTGCTCAGTGTACCTACAGAGTAAATCACCAAGTTATTGTTGGTTGCTATATGAAAAGCAACTGAAGGACAAACAGCACAGTACCTGCGATCGATGATACTCCCCGATAAATCGCGCACTTCCTTTCTCTCCACGATAGCATTCAGCACCAATTCTACAAGGCAGCAAAAAGAGATACGCCATCGGCAGTCAATTAGTCAGTTCCGTGATTCCAGCTCCCTCCGCTTTTGTCAAAGCCAAAACAATTAACAGCGCACCGCTGACTTCTCCGTTCCGGTAGCGCTTTGCGATCCATTGCACGTCGCCGACGTTTAGAGCGCGCACTTCACACGTGACATTGTGCTCCAGCAGCTTGCGCTCGAGAATGTTGCGGTTCTGTCTCGACAGAATCTCTCGGTGGTCGAGAATCAAGACGAGTTCCCACTCATCTGACGCTGATATGATCCCAGAATCACACTCGGACTGCATTTCCATCTCATGAAAAGTTTGTGACTGGGATCCCAAGACTGACGGTTCTTCGTCCGGCTCGTACTCGAAACTGTAGTTGTGGATGTCGTTGGAGTTGGTGTCGGTAAACTCAGAGACCGGCGGAGGACTGGCTGACGCTCGTACTGTCTCCGCTTCAGACTCTGAGTTTTCTTCTTTATGACTATTTGCAAGCAGCTCGTCTTCTGAATCGGAGAGCTCGATGCAGACAACCTCGTTGGGGTTTGCCGCTGGACGGGAAGGTACAGCAGCAGCAACAGGAGCAGGAGCAGCAAATGTTGATAAAGGAGCTGCGAGAGGATGCGGCTCGACAGGCGAGGGTGTAGGTACACTGCTAGACAATACACCGGATTGTTCTTCGCCGACGCTTGGCAGTTTACCTGGACAGAGCTTGACACTGCGCTTCCCTTTCTCAGTCAAGTAGAGCAGCCCCGCAGAGGTCTTGGACACTACCTCATGCGTCCCGCAGAGCGACGCGATGCACGTCTTGAGCTTCGCCAAATTGCCTTCATACTACGAGAAGCATAATGGAATCATAGCATGGATGTGAGTCCGCAGAAGCAAAGAAAACAGAACGCTGCTAGTGCCCTGGCGACAACGTACCCCAACGTTCTTCATCTTGAGCAAGAGCGCATCGACTGCGATCGCTGTGAGCTCTGACGTCGCTCGCTCGTCACTCATCGCCAGAATCACATACCACGGCTCTGTTCACACAGCGCATGATAGCAGATCATCGCACGGACACTCAATAAGCAATTCTCAAGCTACTGCCAGGATAAAGAGAATAACATGCAACCCACTCACGCTTCTTATACGCTGGCGCATACTCCTTGTGTGCTGTCTCCGAGCTCACGCGCGTTGCAATCGGTACTGTCAGGTTCGCTGCCTGTGCTGATGCTGACGCTGTTGTTGCTGCTGCTGATAATGGTAATGTTGTTGGTGGGAGTTGCTGGGTCTGCTTGCGCGCTGCTGCTGTCACCTGCTTGTACTGCTTGTGGATTCGCTGGATAGAATCGACCGCTTCGTTGTGCGCAGCCGCCGCCACGCTACTGCTACTGTTAGAGCCAACACCGCTCTCTGCTGCTCTAAGCAGCCCTTTCTTCTGTAGGATTGCCTGGATCTGGTTCGCGAGGTAGTTGCCGATGTTCTTGAGCTGCTTGGCCTCTTTACCGTCGCGGATCGGCTCGCCGTGGTGCATGATGGACGAGATCGCGCGCGTGTAGTTGGACGCGAGGTGAGACGTCGGATCGCGCACCTTGACCTTGATCTTCTTGAGCTCCTCGACTAGCACGTCGTTTTCCTCGCACAGACAGCCCTGTGCACTGCGCTTGCGCTTCCGCGCCGCCGCGGCCGCAGCGCTCTCCGCTGCCTCTTGCAGACCTGCGTCGCCCATTTCGGTTCAATCAGCCTTCGAATTCAAAATTTACGTGTGAAAGGGAACTCAAATAAAATTTGGTGCATTATATGAATAAATGTATGCCTATAACTTTTCACTCCAAATGCTTCATGGAAATATGGAATTCACTTACTTTTTCTGATTCCATCTCTGATCCTTGTTTGAATTTTCAAATTTTTCGAAAAAAAGTCCACTTTCTTTTCCCGCAAATTTTAACATTCGCCCTTATTCCCAGTTTACTTTACCACACAAGACAGCCCAGACAGATTCAGACAGATAGAGCCACCAGCGTGATAATGCGGCGATTCGATGCAGAGAAGGAGAACCGCTTCGGTGCTGGAGGAGGAGCTGGAGGCGGCAGCACGCAGACCCACGCGCCTGCGTCGCAGTTCTTTGGTGCGTCCTCCGCGAGCGCCAGCCGCGCGGCGATCGTCGCCAAGAACAGCGCGACACTCGCGTCCATGAGCAGCAGCAGCAACAGCAGCTCGACGACCGCCGCTGCGTCGCTGAAGAAGTACACGAGCCATGTCGCGTCGCATGAAGCGCATCTACGCAAAGGCGCCACCTCTCACGCGATTAACAACGCGGAGAAGTTAGCGGCGCAGTTCAGGAGTCAGCACGCGTCGAATAACCAGAATAGCAGTAGCAGTAGCAGCAGCAGTAACCCCGGTGCGGCGTACAAGTCGACCCAGTCGACGTCAGCAGACTCATCGGCGGCAGCATCAGCGGACAACAACAGCAATGGCAGCGCGTCGAATATGAACAAGACGTGGAAGCTGAGCGACTTTGACATCGGCAAGCCGCTGGGCAAGGGCAAGTTCGGCAACGTGTACCTGGCGCGTGAGAAGAAGTCCAAGTACGTCGTGGCGCTCAAGGTGCTGCAGAAGGCGCAGCTGATGAAGTCGAGTGTCGAGCACCAGCTGCGCCGCGAGATCGAGATCCAGTCGCATCTTCGCCACAAGAACATTCTGCGCCTGTATGGGTACTTTTACGACGCCAAGCGCGTGTATCTGATCATCGAGTACGCTCCGCAGGGGGAATTGTACAAGAAGCTGATGAAAGCCGGCAGGTTCTCAGAAAAGCAGTCGGCGCTGTATGTGCAGGAGATCGCACGCGCGCTCATCTACATGCACAGCAAGCACGTGATCCACCGTGATATCAAGCCCGAGAACCTTCTCGTCGGCCACTCGGGAGAGCTCAAGATCGCTGATTTTGGCTGGTCTGTGCACGCACCGTCGTCGCGGAGAACAACGCTCTGTGGCACGCTGGATTACCTGCCGCCCGAGATGATCGAGAACCGTCCGCACGATGAGCACGTGGACATCTGGACGCTCGGGATATTGATGTACGAGTTCATCGTCGGCAACCCGCCGTTCGAGGCCGAGAGCAACACGGAGACATACAAGCGAATCGCGACGATCGACCTCAAGTTCCCGCCGCACATGTCGCCCGCCGCGAAGGATCTTCTGGTGAAGATTCTGCGGAAAGAGCCCAAGGACCGCCTGGCGCTAGAGAATCTGCTCACGCACCCGTGGATCCGACACCACTGTAATGCTGTATAATACTTGGTGCTTGCTGCCACACGACGCATACATACAATACCGGTGTGCAGTCAGTCCAGAATACAAAGAGTCACGTTGACGTAGATATATAAGTACAGTGTAGTGAGGAGACGCATGCATTTTTGGCGCTGTTTGATACTCATGCTTGGAAATGGAGAAAGAGTGAATCGTACACATGCGTTTATGAAAGTTATGAGAGAAACTAGAGCTTGTCGGCCTTATCTGCTGCGGCGGCCGCTGCCTCTGCCGCCTCTTTCGCCAGCTGCTGTTCCGTGCGATGCGTGTCGGCGATCTTCTGGTAGCTCTTGGGCAGCTCGAACTGCTTGGCGAAGCCGTCCACCTACAGTTGTCGTTGCAAACAAGCAGCCACAAGTGAGTGGTCTATGAGCCTCAGGGTGGCTCATATCTTTCCTCATTCAAGGTGCATGGTTCACATGTACATATGTACAGGAGAGCAACATGCTACGCACCACGTCGTCGAGCTGCTTTTTCTTCGAGTCGACGGCCTGGAAGGTCTTGAAGATCTCGGAGCGCGCGTCGTCCTGCTGCGTCGAGTGGATCATCTGCTTGTTGACCTCGCGCAGTTCCTCGATCTTGGACGTGACCTCCTGGTGTGCCTGCACGCTGCGCTCGTAGGTCGCGCGGTTGGTCTGGCGGATGATGTAGAGCGAGTCCTGCACGATCTCCTTGACCATGCGTGAGTTCTGGCCGCCCATTCTGCTGCTCCTATTTCCCAGTCAACCAAGCAAAATGATGGCAAGAGTAGATGAACTGGTATTGGCAGCGTCTCAGCTGGCATCAGGTAGAAATGTGGACTCAGACTCAGCTATCAATTCATTATATCAATTCATACTGCAAAAAGGAATTGGAAAAGCGTGCGCGATTCATTTTGCTCAGCACATTTTTTCAAGCAAAAAAGGCAAATTTGGCTCGCCAAGCAAAAATGGCGTCGTATCTGCAAGAGCTCATGAACCGTACGTGGATCTCTCTCTGGACAAGTGACTACTGCAGCAGAGCGGTATGCCTGTAGTAGTACATGTGCATGTAGATGTAGATGTGCTGACTGTGTCTTGCTCACTTGTGTTAACGTGCGTGGCTTCTGTCTGCAAACAGAGACGATCTCGGTGATCACGAACGACGGCCGCAACATCATTGTAAGTCGCTCTTGTTTGCTACTACTGATACTGCCTGCGATCGCGAACGCCCACGTACTTCTGTTTATGCATGGCGCTGAAGTACGTATGTGATCGCTAACGTCTGATGTGTTGTGCTGCTGCTGCTTTTGCTGGTGCTCCTGTGTTGTTGTATCGCATGCGCAATGTGTGTTGGTTTCCGCTTCCACTAGGGCGTCCTGAAAGGCTACGATCAGTGCATCAACGTGGTGCTGGACGACAGCTTCGAGCGCGTCTACTCGACGAAAGAACCAGTGGAAGCAGTGGAGCTGGGATTATATATTGTGCGCGGTGACAACATGTACGTGGCTGGTGATGACAACGCATTGACCGCTTGAAATGCGCTGCAATGAACGCAATGTGTGTGCGTACAGCTTGCCAAGGAGCTAACATCATTGCGCTTTGTGATCATCGTCGTGTGGTGTCTGACAGCTGCGTCATTGGCGAAGTACCGGAAGATATTCGCGAACAAGTGATCGACGACCAGACGCGCGCCGCGCCGCTCAAGCCGCTGGTGCACTGACCCATCCATCTAATTTACTGACAGCCCCGACCTTCATCCATCCCAAGATCCTCATCCAGCACCAAGCCAACGTCCAAATCCGAAATATACAAGCTCTCTCATGTGAAACCATGTGATGCCATCGCAATTGAGATTGAGATTGCAGATAATAGAAGAAGAGCATTTTCATTGCATATTCGTACTTTGTCGGGAGAGTGCATGCCCGACAAAGTACGATTTATCCTTATTCGCAAGTCGCATCGTTGCTTCACTTTCACGAAAGACAGAGACATCGAACGCGAGCGAAGGAAATATGGCGACGATCACGCGCGCATCTGCTGCTGCTGCTGCTTCTAAGCGACTCGCGCTCGTGCACGCGCGTCGAGCATCCTACTTTTCTACTGCTGCTGGTCCTGCTGCATCTGCGTATGTGTCACGAGCCAACTGGCTTGAAGAGAACTGCGGTGACGTGCCTACGCATCCGCAGAAGCAGGACGACGAGATCAGCGAGATGCTACGTGGAGGCCACGCGATCCAGAAGGCCAACCAGAAGCTCTTGGACGGCAAAGTGCGTAGTGTATTGTGGTGCATTGACTGACTTGCTTGTTATGCTCGTGCATTGAACGCTTATTGTGATGTGGTGTGTGAATGTGCTGAACAGCTGATCAGCGCTGGTCGTGGTGGAGCCACGGCGTACGACGAAGCGCATTTCCAAACGCTCCAGGTATGAACATGTCCACCTACAACGTCGCGTCATTCCACAACAGCTGTAGTGCAAAAGCGACTTAATGGCAGCATGCTGTAACTGTTCGACGTATGTGCAGGAGCTCAAGCGGCTGGAAGACAACGCTGTGAAGCGCATTGAGAGCGCGGTGGAGCACCAGGGCTTCCGCTTCCGACCGAGTTTGCTGATTCCATTGGTGCACTGCAGCAGCGTGGCTCTCGGTAAGCTGTCATTAGCATCTTCACTGCCAAGTAACTTGTGCATTATAGCTGATCACCTGTTGCGGACATGATACCGCAGGCGGCGTTTTGAGCCTCTTTGGTGAGAACGTGAGCACATCGTACCAGACGGGCATGAAGATCGCGATCAGTGACTATTACAACGACCAGATCCGCGAGCTTTACGAGAAGAAGCCCAAGGAGATCGAGCTCAAAGAGGTAGCATGCTGCTGCTGTTGACAGTGTTGGTAACCTCGGTTCTAGAGCACTGATTTCATCCCGCTTTGCTATGGATTATGCACGAACTGTGAGTAGCTGTTCAAGGTCTCGCGAGACGAAGAGCTCGAGTTTGTGGACGCCCACACGCCCGACACGCTCGACCCGAACAAAGGAGACGAAGACGCGGTCACTAAGTTCGCCAAGACGTCCTCGAAGATCCTCCTCCAAGTCGCAAAGGCAGTATAAATCCCTCGGCAAGTTTTTGGCCCAGAGCTGTCAAAGACAAACGCATCTGCTAATTGAAGTGAACGAATGAACCGAGGGTAACAATGATTATTGCTACTGATTGATGTGGTGACAATGTATACATGAAAAGTTGATTACAGCTACTCGGCCGACTTGAAGAGCAGGATGTAGTGCTGGTCGGCCTGGAAGAAAAGGAGGAACTGCGTGTCGTAGGCGACCGAGCAGCCAAAGCGCTTACCCACGATGCAGTGCCACGTCTGGCCGTGCTTCTGGTCAAAGTACTTCTTCATGTCGGTCGAGATGTCCTTCTCGATCGCACTCGGGTTCGCCTGCAGGTACTCGATCAGGCGCGCCACGGCCTCATCCTTGAGCGTCGTGGGCAGTTCGAGCCGTAGGACCGTGATCTTTGGGATCTTGCCAGTGACCTCCCCGCCACCTTCTGCTGTCGCTGCGCCGCCGTCCTCTGTGCCCGCCGCCTTGCTCGCGTCTGGTGGTCCCATGTTCTCTCTTTGTTCTCTTGTCTTAGGTCGTGGACTTCTGCTATGCGCTTGTGCTGAGCTTGTGCGGATGGATAGATGAGTGGATTCGAGTGTGCGGCATCTTCTCCAAGGTCGACCTTTGGTCGCGCTCGGAGGGATCGATCGATCCGTTCTCAGTTACAGTCAACATACACAGATCCTTGCAGCATGCCTGTATTAGCCATATTAATGTAGGGATGAGTTATGTAGCCCTATATGAACTGGTTTTATCATTGATATCGTAATATCGACACCAATAATGGACGCAACTTTGGGCGTTGGTTGATGAACACGACTGAGGTCAAGAAGATCAATAAAAATTGTGTCATTAGTGAATGAACGGCTTGGCCACAGGCAGATCTTCAGGCTTTCGCTGTCTTGCTTGGTCTTCTTCAAGTGATGAGAAGAGCTCGCATATCTTCATTCACCCTTGACAGGTTTGGACCAGATCTGAAGGTCTACTTCACGGCTCAGGTCAGAACAGTAATATAGGCAATTTACTTTTCCTTAGTTGTATCAAGTCAAAATGGGAACTACATCTACAAGCCGATTAATATAGGGAGACACCTCTCATCAATCAAATCCTGTGCCACTTTCCATCTCGCAACCCCACCAGCTCTTCATTTGCTCAGCTCATCCGCGTGCATGGCGCTTCGCCGATGCCACGTGCATGGCGCTTCGCCGACGCCGCGTCCGAGGACTTGCTCCAGTACTTGCGCTTGACGCGGTCCACCGTGCGTGTCGAGTAGAGCTCGAAGAACGACGACACGGTGGACGACACGCACGCGTACCCTCCGCTGCCGTCCGCCGTGTACACGAACACGCGGAAGCAGAAAGGGAACGTCTGCGCGGGCGCCGAGCGCGTGGCCTTGCGCTTCTTCTTGAGCATCGGCTGCACTTTCCAGACGTCCGGCAGGAAGAACCATGTGCTACGCACCAGCGGCGTGCCGTCTCCATTGCTGTCGCTGCTCGTGGCGGTAGTAGTACTGGCAGCATCTTCACTGGCTGAACTGGTGGCATTCGCATTCGCATTCTCGCCCTTGTATGGTAGGTTCTCGCGGTCCGTGGAGGATGTCGCCCCCAGTCGCGTGCGGCGCTCTTTCATTTCGACCGCCTGGAAGCAGCTGTAGCGGAATTCCTCGAACGCGACCGAGCTGCTGAACTCCGGCGGATCGCCCAGCTCCTCGACGAGGTCCGTGTTGTCGCGCTGCGGGACGCGCTCGAAGCGGCCGAGCACGAAGAGCTCCTGCGCGCTGCCGCCGCTGCCGCTCGCGCCGACGCCGTGCTCGTACTTCATGTGCTGACCAGACGGGATTGACGGCAGTGTCCCCGCGCAACTCGCGTGGACGGTGGACGCCATTCCTAATCTGCGCGAGGATGAAGACAACGATGAGGACGAGACTGAGGATCCCGGTATCGATCCACTGGCCTCACTACCACCACCGTTACCAGTAGTAGTACCCCCTAGCCGCAAAGGCTGCGCCGCCTTGGCGATGACGTGGCAGTACACCGGTCCGCGACAGACGCCGACGCTCGAGTGCTTGCGATTGTTCATCTTCATCGAGTAAAAGTCGTTGTGCTCGGGACACGCGGGGAAGCACTGGAGGTTCTTGCGGCCGTTCTTCCAGTAGCAGTCGTTCAGCACCGTCACGAGGCGCAGTTCCGCCTGGAACGGTGACGAGGAGGCTGAGCTCTTCGCCTTTTGCTGGGTGGAGTTATTCAATAATGCTGTAGCTCCCGATGGGGGTAGTGGTGCTACAGGAGCGCTTGAAGAGGATCGTCCGCGAAGGACACGCTGAGAAGCGGTAACAGTGGTGGAGGAGCGCACTTTGGTTTTCAACGATGCAGCACCAGCACTAGTAGGTTCGCGGTAGAGCGCGTTCTTCCGAGCGTCGCTTTTGATGAAATGGGTCGTCGTCGGCAGCGGTGCGTGGAACCCGCCAGCGGCGCTCCAGGGCGAGCTGCCGTCCCCCTCCGGTTGGGTTTTGTCATGGAGACCCATGATGGCGCTGCTGCCATGTTCGCTCCCATTGAACTGAAGCATGGCTTGATGGTGATTATGGCTGTGCTGCTGGTGCTGAAGGGGGATAAACTGGTCGATGTCGCCCCCATCGCTTGGCGCACAACCTGGGAAGAACATGGCGTGCTGCTGCTGGCCATGCTCCAGTTGGTGTGGAAGCGTTTGGTGGTTCATGTGCCAGTTCTGGAACTCGGCGTGGCTCAGGTCCATGCCGGCGAAGATCATCTCGGGCTCGCCGTGATGGACGAATGGCATGAAGTGCTCCATGTGCGCAGGGGACGGCGCGTCCAGAGATGAAGACGACGCGTCCTTCCCATGCTCGAGCGGGTCCATCTGGAAATGGCTGAAGCCACCACCACCGTGGTTGTTGCCGTCTGGGCCCGAGTCTATCGGCAGTGGCGTGAGGCCATCAGCAGCAGCGTGGTCGCCCACCCAGCAAGGCACGCCAAAGTACGGGACCGAATAGTTGGCGTCCGCTTCACGGTTGTAGTCGCTGACTGTGGCGAAGGCAACGGAGCTCTCAGGTGGGCACGAGATCATGGATCCGTCTTCAATCAGAGTGGAGCACGCCCAGTCGGGTCCGTCGTGCGCTGCTGCGTCGCTCGATGGTGTGTAGCCGTGAAGGTGCTCTTGGTGCTGACGATGGAGCTGCTGCTCGTGATACTGCTGCTCTTGATGTTCAACAGGTTGTTGGTGATGAAGGTGCTGGTGCTGGTTGCTCTCAGCGAATGAAGAGTGACGGCTTCGGTCGAAGAACGCAGCCGAGATGCCGGGACAACTGTCGAAGATCTCGCCAAATCTCGTCATGTCACCGTCGATGAGCACCGAGAGCGAGCCCTTGCGCGGCGGCGCGTTGTTGCTGCCACCTTCGGGTCCAGAAGAGGAGGCGAGCGGGAACTGGTACTGTTGGGAAGACTCGAGCTGCATCATGAGGAATCGATCCGTCCACGTCGAAGAAGGCGGTCGCTTTTTGTTGTTGTCGGCGGTGTGTTTGCAAAAAGACGGCGGGTGGGCGGGCGGACGGGCAGGCGCGCGAGTGATAACGGGATGAAGGCGGGTTGAAGGGGGCGAGGAGAGCGGCGGCTTTGTATCAATGTGGAAGGTTCATTAATGATGACGAAGAGCTCAAGGATCAGCGCACAAACACAACAACAACAGCACGAAACGCGTGGCGGTAATGTCCCGCCATTCAACGAGCGAGGGCTAACGCAAGGAGAGAAAGAGAGAGCGGGCTCTCTCTCCTAATTTGAGTGGTGCGGCGCAGGGGACACACACTGCGAACAGACCCTTGAGTAGTAGCTGAAAGGGCTTTCGCAGGAGGCGGGGCGACAAGTCGGCTGCGAAAGGGAGGGACCAACCCGTGGGCGTGCTGTTTTCTTTCGAGCGCGTTTATCTCAAAGGTTTGCGAGCCTCGAGAATTCACGGCAGGTCCTCCCTCCTTCGACGTGCCTCTCGGTCTCAGAAATGCAAAGCCTGTGTGACCCCCTTCCCAAGCCAGGACCTGAACCAGAGCCAGCCAGCCAGCCAGTGTCGGATGGCTGTGTGAAGGGGGAGTTGAGATTTCTATGGAACAATTCGTCGGACACTTTGACGTGCCACCGCCGCCAGTTTTGTTTTAATGTTCGGACACCCAAAGGTAAAGATACCTCCAGTGCCTTGAAAGCCTTGAAGGCCTTCGAAGTGTTGATGTCTAGGCATCGAGGGCTCAAGGTTCCTTGAGAGCTTTTGACATGTCGATGCCTAGGCATCTAGTTCTGCAACACAAATCTTGGCATTACATATCGAACGGATGGTGACTTGGACCCAGATTTCGGGTGCGCAGCTGAGCAGAAAATCACAGAAGAAAAACAGAGTATTTGAAGCCCTCCTAGACGGCTCGCAAGCCAACAAACAGCCTGTGCTGCTTTAAAAACAAAATCTTCGTACGAGAAGGGGGGGGGGGGGGGGGGGAGGTATTTTTTTTTTTTTTTAAAAATATTTATAAATTAAATAAAAAATAAAATAAAAAAAAAAAAAATAAAAATATATATATATATTTATATTATATATATATATATTAATAATATATATATATATTAATATTATATATATATATATTAATATATATATATAATATTA
>JALBYZ010000712.1:0-17887 GCA_038050575.1 Globisporangium mamillatum
CGGTCGAGAGGTATTCGATCACGGTGCTCATGTGTTCGTAGCTGAGCTCCTCCGACATGTGCGCCTTGTAGTGGTGCTCGTAGAAGTCCTGGAGCGTATCATTGATGATCTGCGTCTCGGCGCTTGGAGGCCTGCCACTGGAAGGCGCCTTGCAGAGCACTTTCGTTACTGAGGTCACGAACCGTCTGTCGAGCTAAGGTAGCTCGTCGCCCACGTCGCAACAGTGGAGCAAGTACAGCTTGAGCAGCTGGAGTACGTGGATCATGACGCTGTTAACCCGTAGTGCGGCATCGCCCAGCTTCCCCGTGACGAGTGTTCTTGACGACGCTCTTGAGGCTCGTCTTGACGCTGCGAGAGGTCGGTTTCGGCGGTGGGTCCTTCATGTTCTCCGAGCGCGTTCGCTTGAGCTGTGGAGGTGGCTCCGTCATGTTCCCCGTTCACTTGAGTTGCAAACCCTGGACAAGTGCACAGATGCGAGCAAATGAACTTATACACGTATTTTGAGATTCGCGAGTATTAACTTACCAAGCAAAACAAGTCTTCATAAGCTCGGTTGAGTTCCTTTTTTAACTGGTGTCCTACTGGCGTCCTACTGACGTCAGCTGTTCGACTAATAGATGAGACTGGCAAAACCAATAAAGTCTTGCTGGAGCAAGAGGGGATTCATTCGTGCCTTTTTGGTGGGCTCACAGCTTCGAAGTCGACAGTTCTCTTCGCTGGCGTCCTGTTGGACAATTCCCACATTTTCGTTGTTGAACAACATGGTTTGTTTCTCTTTCACTTCCACTTCTTTCACATCCAAGCACAAGCACCAACTGCAGCGCCAACAGCAGCAACATCAGAAAGAAAGCCAATACATCATGGGGCGGAGTGGACGCGAGCCAAAGCTCTCGCCAACGCAGAGAAATCAGATCCACGAGTGGACCGCCGAGCACAAGCGCGCGAGCATCTCGAACCTCCAGGCGATGGTCAAGAACCAGTTCCATGGGATGACTGTGAGCTCGACCACGCTCTACTCGTTTTTGAGCGAACGTCCGAGCTGGGTCCCGTTGGTGCTGTTCTTCCACGACGAGCGTCGCCCCGCCGCCAAGGCCACGCTGCTCAAGTTCATCAAGTCGGCGCGGAAGAGCATCGACATTTGCACGTACATCTTTTCAAGCGAGGAGGTGAGTGAGCATCTTCTGTGGATTGATTCTCTACTGCTGTAGCTGCTTCAGGCGGTATACGAGAGAGCCTGACCATAGTTTTGTACCATTGAAACGTGTGTACTATATGACCCATATCAGCTCTGCGACGCGGTGATCAATCTCAGTAAGGCGGGCGTGACTGTGCGCATGATCTCAGACAGCTCCGAAGCTGAAAAGCTGAGCTCAAAAATATCAATTCTGCGTGCCGAGAATGTGTCGGTGCGACTTGGGCCACGCAACGCACGAATGGGCATCAACGTAAGAGAACCGGATTCGCATCACTGATTGCTCGCGTTTGCCCCAACTGTCTAATCCGACTCGCACTTCTTGTGATGCTTGTGATTTCGTCGTTCCTCAGCTCGCGATTATCGACAAGAACTGCCTGATCACTGGTACGGCGCTTTTGCTCCCAGGATCGCGATGGCTTCCTTCTTTTCATCCTGTCTGACTGATTGGCTGACCGACGGGCTGTGCGTGCTTGAACTACCAGGCTCAATAGACTGGAGCGACCAGAGCCTCAACTTCAACGGTGAAAATGTGCAATTCTACTATCGCCACGAAGGTGAGGATCGTCACACGACCTACGCGGACATGTTCAAGGAGATGTGGGACGAGAACGCGGCGCGAAGTGGGTGATCTGCTCGCTATCCGAAGTGACATCAGCGGCAATTGTCATGTTTGTAAGTCACTTTGCTTGTCATTGCCTTCCTTGTGGTTTTGCGTCTAAGCTTCCCATGTTTGCTTTCTTTACGTCTTGTGCTAATAAATACGTTGTGAGTTTGGTCTTGTGGTTTTTATGAGTTTTTTATTTGCTGCGGTTTGAAGAATTGTTGTTGTACGCCTACCCAAAAGCGTCGTCCGCCTCCTTTGACAAAAGAGACGAATAAAGAAAAATTTCGTAATCTACACCATCATAACATCTACCAGGTCCAGCAGCAGCAGCAGCTCCCCTCCTTCACAGGCGTGCATGTGTCTGTCTGTCTTCTGCTTCGTCTTCTCGCGCGCTCTCTCTCTCGTTCTCCTCTATGACTAATTTGACTGGAAACTGATGAGACTCCGACCGAACAAACACACTCCACTGCGTAGACCGAATTGAATGAAGACCCCCGACCGTCTTAGTCGTAGTTGGAGTCTTCCGAGTACCGATACAGCCCATGCTGCGCGCCTCCCAGGTCGCTCAGCTTCAGCGATCGCCCCAGATCCACCTTGACCGACTCGCGAAGATCGTCCGCCGTCATCTTCGGAGCTGCTCGCTTCGAGTTCGACTCCACCTCCTGCAGCTCCAGGAGCATCTGGTTCGCGTGCTCGCGGATGCGTGCCGACACCTCCGTGAGGTCAGCGGCCGGTCGCCGTCTCGGACTTTGGTCGTCAACCACTTCGTCCTCCTGGATGTCGTTGAACATGATGTGCGACGTCGGCTTCAGCCGAGGGTCCTCGGCCCCAGTGGCTCCGTAGATCTTCGGCGTCGGCGTCATGTCGCTGTAGTTGCCTATGTGGTCTCGCGAAGACAGCGGCGTCTCCAATGTCAGCGCCTGGTTCTCATCGCTGTTCACATCGCTGTGCGCGTCGGGGTCGACGGTGATCACATTGCGCTGGAAGCTCTGCTGGACCAGCGGACCCACGTAGTTGACCGGGTTCGCCTTGCTCTTCTCTGCCTGGCCTCGAGCGAGCGCTGCCAGGAACGTGTTCGCGCGCGGCCGATCAGAGCTCATAGTTACCTCGTGCATGCTCAGCATCGCAAAGTCGTCCTCCTCGACAGTTCCACCCACCACCACGGTTGGTACACCGGCGTTTGGATCAAAGCGACCGTCGCTAAACTCCTTCTTCGTGGCTTCCAGCGGCTTCCCCTTGGTTCGGAGTGTCGTGAACCCGATCACGACCAGCGACACGCCGGCGATGGCGCCGATGATGATGATCGCAAGTACTTCGGTCTTCATGCCCTGCGTCTTCTGCGAGCCGGAGCTCGTCTCTGCCAGCGGAGCTGTTGACGTCTCCGTGGACTTCACCACAACGTCCACTTTCGTGAACACTGCAAACTCGTAGCGGCTCTTCTTCGGGTCAACGCCGGGAACGATGATGTGGCCGATGAGCGCGTAGCTCCCCGCCGCGGGGAACACGAGCTCGTCGGACGAGAACGACGCCACATTGCTGACGAAATCCGCCGGTGAGTTGGACGAATTGCTCAGGATCGCGCTCGCGAGCGTCACGGGGTCGCAGTCCACACCAAAAGTGCAGGTGTGCAGGCGCGAGAGCACCACCTGTACTTTTTTCTGCGACGCGGCCCCATCTTCCACGGACGCGGCGGTATAGAGCTGCTCCATACCGAACTTGTTCTTCCGCAGCTTGCCCTTCGAATCGAGGTTCACCGTCGCGTTCCACGTGATTTGCACGGGGTCGTTCGCGTACACCTGCGGGTTGGAGATGCCGACCGTCATCGAGATGACGCAGCCGTCGTCCGACGACTCGACGATGTTCGCCGAGCTGTTGAAGGACGTCGCGTACACGGAGCTGTCCACTTGCCAGCAGTACGTCGTCTTGCCATCGTAGATGTATTCTACAAACAGAAAACACCAAATAGGCTCATTAGTGCACTCTTGCTTCAGAAAATGAATTAAATATCAGACAGCCAACTAGCAAAACGCAATATAATATAACAGCACGTACGAGTGGAGGCGGCTTCGACGCTCGCGACCACGAGCGCCACCACGAGTGTGAGCCACGCGAGCGCCACCTGCGCCCTCCGCTTGGCGCGTCCCGTCGTCTTCCCGTGCTCCCACATGCCGGCAACGGGTCGCTCCCAGCGCAGTCTCCTTCGTGGTGCCGCGGTTCCTGCTATTGTGGCCTGTGTATGTCGCGCCGTCTGCGGCACCGCTCGGTTGCTGGTGTTGTGTGTGTCTGGGGGTGTCTGGTACGTTGTGAGAGAGCGATCTTCCGCCCTCGCTCGTGCTCACGCGTAACGTCGCCGGCGGAAGGAAATGCGAGTGCGGGTGATGATGGAAGGAATGCGCGGAGCTCTCCGTGGGCGGGGCTTGCGTTTTTAACGCGGCGCTCGCTGCTTGATACTGGAGGCAGTCAGATTGTATGGAGATAGCCAGAAGGGCACACATGCTGGCGAAGCGCGCTCGCGGGTTGCGGAAAACCAAGCGGTTCCTTTTCTTTCCGACTTGTTTGCGACTTTTCAACCAATGAGAGGAGGGCATTAGGTCACGACATCACCCTTGTACAGGTGCACGATTGGCCAAAAAGCATTGAGGGCTAGGGGCATCAGGACAACTGTGTCATCGAAATCAAATGCGTATGAGAAGGGAATACTATTTAAAGGGTACCACATCATGGGTTGTAGTGTTTATTCCTTTCCAAGAAGATTTTTGTAATAAATCGTTTTTCAAAGGTTACTCATACATGAGATGGATGGGCACAGTGCGCCGTCTACACAGATGGCAGCATGGAAGGTATGCCCATCGAGATTGTATGACCAGCAGGCTCACTTGCGTACTGTATGGATCGATTGACCGATCGGATTGATCAATCCTTCCACACACACACAAAAGCCGCCGCTTGCAACATGGAAAAGTCGTATCCATGCGCCACTTCGCGAAGCAATACGTTGAAGGCATGAAACAAGCGTCAAGCTTTCCGTTTCTGAGGCAGGACGTACAATAAGACCAATGTAAAGAAGAAGCCTCAGCATGGGTGTGTGTTGCAGCGCGAAATCCACATGCAGCAGCAGCAAATCGACACAACGAGTCATCGCGAGTGAGCGTGAAACGGGATCCGCCCACATGCACAATGTCACGACAGCTTCACGCTCTCTTTCAGTGGAGTCACAAGCTCAACGATTGTGCATACCACCCACGCCATTATAATGGGAATGGACCGACTGACTGAATGAATGACTGACTGACTGGCTTCACAGATGAACACGAGTGAGCTGTGCACATGCGGATCTGCTGCGAACAGCTCGGATGGGATTTCCGCCCTTTCCGCAAAATGCTTCGACGCTTTCTCTTCATTTTCTTCTTTCGTGCAGGGAGGCAGGCGCGCGGATGTTAACACGTTAATATATTATCCCAACAGCTCAGCTGAGCTACTTACCCAGCAGCTACTCATGCCAACGTCCTTAGAGCTCCACGTCGCTGTCGACGCGGCGAGCACGTGGTGGCGCAGCAGTCGCCGTGTTGGCAGCAGTGCTCGACGACACCGAGCTGTCGCGGTACATGGCCGCCGCGCCGGCCGCCGTGCCACGCGACTGGTTCGGGTTCCCCATCTGTGAGTCCCGCTCGATCATGTACGAGGACGACGCGTACGAAGAGCCAGAGACGTTCGAGACGCCAGTGCCGTCGAGGTTCTGCGACGGACGGCCACCTGCGCCGCCACCATTGCCAGCACCACCAACAGGTCCGCTCCATGCGCTCTGGAAGCCCGCGGTGGTGCCAGTGTCCGTCAGCTGGTCCGACACGCCACGGCTGCCTGCATCACCCTTTTTGGCATCATTCGTCAGCAGCTGCACGCTCGCGTCGTACGCCGGCGGTGCCATGTAGCCCTGGCTCGGCGACATCAGGTCGTTCTTGCGTCGTCGGAAGATGACCGCCGCCACGATCAGCGCCACAACGAGCACCACGCCGCCCACGATGATACCGATCGCCGCCGCCGAAGAGAGTCCACTGCTCTTCGTCGTCACGGGGGCGGGCGTAGGTGTCTCCTCAATCACTGGCGCCGGCGTCGGGTCCTTGACGACGAGCTCCGTGTAGACCGCGTAGTCGAAGCGCCTCGAGGCGTTGGAGTCCGGCAAGATGATGTGCGCTAGGATCGAGTAGTCACCCGTCGTGGAGAACTTGAGCGTGTCCGAGAACGTCACGTGGTTGTCCGAGAAGTTGGCGATTTTGTTCGTGGTCTTGTCCGCGAGCTGCTTGCCGTCGTTGAACGGGTCGCAGCCCGTGCCGTAGACGCAAGAGTGCACGTTCGAGTGCACGATCTGCGCCGGGTTGCCCGCCGAATCTGGGCCGTACACGACCTTGGTCATGTTCACGGCGTTGTGCTGCGAGAAGTCCGCGCTGACCGTCCACGTGACGTTCACGGTGTCAAACGGCGCGACTGTGTGCTGGCTGAGCGTGACCGTCATGATCATCGGGCAGTTCGCCCTGCCCGAGTAGGTGTCCACACGGTCCGTCTCGTTCAGCTTGGTGTTCTTGGGCGGTTGCAGGATCGCCCAGCAGTACGTCGTATTGCCATCGGGGTTGTAGTCTGCAGCACATATACACATTCACGCACACATTGAGTTCATTCGTTCATTAGTTAACAGCTCAGTGAGGCAGTTCGGTCATCATGCTCATGTGAGTGATAGGGATGACGTACTCGTGCCGAGCGCGCCCGCAGTCGACCACGTATACGCGGCGGCGAGCAGTGTGCCTGCAGTGAGGAAGAGCTGACGCAACATGGTCCTCTGTGTGTGTGTGCGTGTCTTCAATGGAGCAAATCCGCCTGTGTCTATGCGAGCAAGTGGCCTTCTTGTACCAGTGCGTGTGGTGGAGAGAATGCGAATGGACTGATGCTCTTCGCTTTTGCTTTATGGTGATGGGATGGGAGTTGCCGATGGGTTGGAGAGGATGTTGTTTATTTTTCACTTGGAATTTGTATGGCGGAGGGAATAAGCGGTGGGTTGACAAGAGTTACTTTCGATATTTTTTTCATTTCCGATCCGACACTAGATAGACACAGTGTAAATTATAGAAAACTGAACTGTTATTGGTTGTCGTTTTTGTAAAATAGTCAGGTTCACACGGCTCCTGTACACTGCGTAAAGCATGCTGTGCTGCCAACGGGCACACACCGCGAAATTGACGAACCCCGAGCCCTATTGATTTGCAGAGCCACAAAAATCAGCAAAAACTGATAGGAGAAATGAAGAATCGCCTCACATTTGAGGTCGAAGGCGCGCAAGCCAAGCGTTTTCCAGCTTTGCGAGGGGAGCTGGATCACACACGAGCGAGAGCAAAATGAGAGCAAAAGTCACCACTTGTACAATTGACACCACCTTTGTGCCGGTGGCTCCAAGCAGTGAAATACGAGCTTGATAACTATATGTTACCCCTCGGGTCCCAGTAGGTCCCACTCGACGTTTCCGGTCGAATGCATCTGAATAGTTCAGCACATGAAGTCAAACGCCATAGATATTCACCATCAGGACTCTTCCTCTAACCCACTGGATGCCCCAACCTGATTGGGAACTGTAATTTAGGCTAGCCCGTTCTTGAGGTCACCCTCTCCCACACACACGTTCATCCGAGCGGCAATTCCACATATCAACTAACTCGCTCCGAGTGGAGAACCTTTTGGCGCAGCTTGAGATGGAAGAGTCCATGCAAACGAACTTCCACAAAGCCACCAGAATCAAGACCAGCACCACAACCAAAGCATACCAATCGAAGCAAAACCAATTCAACCAGTGGTGTAACATTAGCCAATAACGGCTCGTTAGTAACTTTTCAGCCAATAAAAAGCAAGATGCTGTTTTCTGTACCTTGCCAATCAGCTCTGAAAATGCGACAGCAACAAGACAACAGAAGACAGCAGCGGTGGACCTCAGCAAGAACAGGAACAGGAGCAAGCGCGAGTGAGTGAGCAATAAGACACAGGACGCAGTCCGACAGCGTCGCCAAGCGCATTAGGCAACACGAACGCCATTCCGCAGTGCTGCTATCTCCACGAGATCCTTCATTCCGCCGTCATGGAATCCGCCCAGCCGCCGACGCTGACGAGATCCAGCTCCAGTACGTTGCGCGTGCCGTCTGGCTGCCTGAAGATGCTAGCGCTCTTGGATCCGCCATGATGAGGGAAAAATATCTGATCATATCAATGTGTCTCTCTCGCATGTGCCGCTTTATCTGTTAATGACAGGCGCGAAAGCGATGGCGGCGCTCACGACGCTCGCCTCGCAGGCGAAAGGGCTCACGTCCGTGCTGCAGCGGCCCAAGTTCCTCACGACGCTTGAGGTGCGCGCGCCGTCGTTCCAGCTGCAGCGCAAGCCCGAGCCCGTGAGCAAGAGCCACTCGTCCAGCGCGGCTACGAGCGCGTCAGACGACTTGTCTGACGAGGTCGAGGAGCGGCGGTCGGTGGACGAGACCACAGCCTCGTCGTCATCTTCATCTTCATTAGTATCATCGTCTGCAGCGTTGCCTCGACGATCGCGCCTGGAAAGCGAGGACAGCACGAGTGTGCTGCTGCCGTGGGAGCTGCGTGACGAGCTTGGCGATGTGGTTGAGAATGCGGCCGTGCGCGAAAAGGTCTTTGAACTCACCATGTACCGCCGCACGTTTGTAGAGGACGCCGACGGCGAAGACGACTACACATTCCAATACGCGGTGCGCGCGCATTTGATCCTATTGCAGTCGCCATCCATACATGCGATACTAACCCACTGTCTCTCATCCTATAGAAATACAAGGACGTCGCGAGGAGGCTGCTGCTCAGCGACCCGAACCTGCGCGACAAATACACCACGATTGTAGAGAGCCCGATGGCGTTCATCATCTCGGAAGAGACCTTCTGGCGCAACTTTTTTCTGCGCTGCAACGCGATCCGCGTGGACGCCAACCTGCCGCCGTACCTGCCTCCGGTGGTGCTCTCGTCCATGGCGGCGGTCGCGTCGTTCCAGCGCTTCCGACGCGACATGTTCCTCAAGACTCAGCGCTCGTCGGCAGAGCTGGAGAAGCTGAGGCGGAGCTTGCTGCAGCCCAAGCGACCGACGACCGCGTCCATGGACGAGAGCGACTTGACGCTGATAGACTGCGAGTTGGGCGAGCTGGAGCTCGATCTGGACGGCGAGATCGAGCGAGAGCTCATGAGACGCCGTCCGTCGCGCGCTGTGGAGTACCACAAGAACTCAAAAGCATCAGTAACCGATGCAGTGGATGCGCCCCAAGAGGGAATGAGCGAGGTGGCGTCGTAAAGAAGGAAGAGCTGTCTGTATATCTGTTTTGTAAACTGTGTCTTCTTCGCTTCCATGTTATTAAATAAAAATCAACCGCACTGTACGTACACATGACGATGACGACTACGCTCCCTCCCTTCACGCACCACTTCAGTCCGAGTCGGAGCTCACGTAGCCCGTCCCGACGCGTCCCACCTCGTGCAGCTTGATGTCGGACATCCACACGACCGTGTTCTCACAGTCGGGCGGGATCCGCACTTCGATCGCCGGCCCGCCCTCGTATTTATCCTGGTAGTACTCCCAGCTCGCGCGGTTGATCATGCGGAAGTCCTTCTTCATGCGCACGTTCTTGCGGATCTGGAACGTGCCGTTCATGAGGTCGTCGGAGATCAAGCACATGTTGTCGATCGACCCGGGGTTGAACTTCTCATCGCCCTTGTACTTGGACACGAAGAGCTGTTTGTACAGAGCATGACAGTAGCAACAACAGAGTCAGGATCAATGCCCAAGCACATCCACACAATCCACGAACGACAAGCCTTACCAGCCAGTTGTTGATCCACTTGGCGTCGATAGCGAACCACGTCTCGCCGGGGTTCGCCTTGGTTTGGTGCAGCGCCTTGAGTTTCCGCACTTCAGCCTTGATGTCGTGCAGCTGCATCTTGCGGTCGCTCTTGCTGAAGTCGTCCTCGTGCGCAAAGCTCGTCTCCGAGAGGTTGGACGGACGCAGCTCCGAGATCGTCGTGTAGTTGGATCCCGACGGCGGAGGTGGTGCGGGGGCAGTCAGCCCGTAGTTGTTGAAGCGCACGCTCAGTTTGCCGTACTTGCGACTGCTCGGCCCTTCTTGCGCCTCGCGCAACAGCATCTCCTCGGTCGGTTGAAGATGGAAGCTCTGCTCGTGTGGCGGTTGCTATATGGAGAAAGAAACATAACCACATGCATGAATAGATAAGTCAATCGTCAGCTTCTTGCCATGCCAAAGCGCTGTACACAAACAAACACAACGTACCATCTTGAGGTCCATGACCTCGCGCAGCGAGAGCAGCAGCTGGCCGATCTCGCGCTTGACCATGCCGAACTTCTCGGCGTGCTTGACCACGAAGAGTACGCCCACGACAGTCTCGGTGTCCACGTCACCAAAGTCCACGTCGAAGTCCCAGATTGGGTTGAGCGAGCTCTTGACGACGTTCGAGCGGAAAGGCTTGGAGCGCGTGGTCATGAGCGCCAGCTCGCGCGAGTACGCTTGCTGTTGTTGCTGCTGACTCGCCTGCGAGCCGTTGATCTTCTGGTCCACCTTGAGGTCCTGCCCCATGTGCCACGCGTTGTGCTCGCGGCGCTGGCCTGACGAGCCACCGCTGTCGTGCACAAGCGCCACCTCGCAGAACGGGTTGCTCGTGAGCCCCTTCTTGACCGCGCGCAGCGATGTGGCGGCCCCCACGCGCAGCGAGATGGCCATGCAGGCCGACGTCATGGCGTCCAGCGACGCCGAGCCCGGCACGAGCAGCGGGTCACCGCGCTGTGGGGAGAGCGGCACGGCGCCGAAGCGATCGCGCTCGCTCGCGCCGCTGCTGCTGATGTTGGTGTACCCGTTGCGCATCTTGCTCATGCGCGCGTCGCTTCACTCGTGTCCTGTCTGTGGGTGGGTGGGGATATACGATTCTGAGCAAGCGTGCCGTGTCGTGCCTGCTTGTTAAGACGCCGTGCCTGGCTTGCCGCTGCTTGTTCGCTTTTGCTGCGGCGGAGCAAATGGAAGAAGGAAGCAAGCGTCTTGAGCTTGCTTGTTCTAAAATTCTCCCACAAACAACAAAAGAACGCAAAAAGCAGCTAAAACCCTGCTTGCTTCCAGCAAAAGCCACATCCTTCGTGTGTCTGTTGCGAGGTTTTTCGGCAGGAATCAGGTGTTTGTATGGCTTTCAGCATGTGTGGTTGCAGAGCGAGGTTTTAACCCACCGCCCAAAAACAACAAAACGCAAGCTTTTAAGCTTTTCCTATTCTGGACAAAATGAATGTTGCGCGTGGCAATTCTGGCTGAAATCGCCATTGGAAAAGGCATGTTTGCGTGAGTGACTATTGGGTGTCTGAACTCAAAAGACGGAGAGTTTCAGTCGACATGTGGAAGGGCGAACTGTTGGTTGGGAAATCAATAGCTTTAATACTTGGTAAATTGGTGGTGGGCTGTTCATGATAAAAGCGCGCAATACGTTTGGTCACCTCAAGCAAGGCGCTTTCGTTCGAAGGTTCAGAGCGTGTGGGGAGTGACAGCAGTGGGTGGGCGGAACGAGTTTTGACTTCGTTTCACTATGGCCGATCGCACGTTCGCTTTCCTGGTCGGAAAGTCCCCTCGAAAGCCCTTCTGACTCCTTTCACCATAAGTACACCTATCTAACACTCCCAAAGCGCCAAGTGCCCGTCCGCCGAAGGCGAGTGGGACCCGCACTCACCAACTTTTCAAAAGACGCAGTGTCAGCGCAACGAGTGAGCACCCTCACTCACTCAACCGCAGCGCAAAAGACAGCACGCATCAATCAATCAGCGCGAACAATACGCTGGTGTCTCTTCCCATTTAGTACTTGCAACGGTCTTGTTTGTTTGTCAAGGCGCAGTTTGTTCTAAAGCGGGGGACTCCACATTTCACACTCGCAGCTGAAGCACACATCATGAGCATGGGTCCACTTACTGAGTTGAGTCGCTTGTTACAGTGCAGTGATCAAGCTGCTTCGAGTGTCCGTGACCCAGAAAAGATCCTTCTCCTCCACCACCACAACACCAACCAAGCAAGACTCACTCATTTCAATGGTGGGGTCAATCGTCATCGCTTCTCAAGCAAAACTGAACTCTTGCTCTGTCGCCTCTAACAACTGAGAGTTCAGACCACTCTCCCACTTGTGCTAAGCGACAACCAGCTGTTTTTCAGCACATCCCCCTCGCTCCTCGTAATTGGCTGATACTAAATCCTTCTCCCTCTGATTGGCTTAAAAGTTAAAACCATTTCCCTCAACAGTTTTCAGTGCGTGTTTCTCTGAAACAACGCCCACCAGCTGGCACGAAAGCACATTCCTGGACGCCATCAATGCGATTAGCTTCGCGCCTCTCTTCTCATGGCTCACTCCCTCGCTCTTCCTCTACATCACCATTTCATGAGGCAGTCGCAACGCGGAGCACATATTTAATCAGCCCCCTCCTCCATAGACACCGCACATACCCACACAGAATGGCTCCTCGCCTGCTGCTGCTGCTTCATGCCGTCGCCCTCGCGCTCTTCCTGCTGACTGCCAGCGTCTGCGCGCACGACGACTACCTCCCTCTCATGCAGCCGAACGTCATTGAGTCACCCTGCGTGAAGCGCTGGAACGACATGGCAGCGTACTTTCAGCAGAACACGACGACAACGCGCGCGCGGCCGCTGGCGTTTGAGAACGAGCCGAGCGAGCTCCACGTCAACCTCACGGTGCGCATGGAGCGCTTCGAGAGCCGCTACGTGGGCTTCAACACGCGCACGTACAACGGCAACGTGCCGGCGCCGACCATCAAGGTGTGTCCCGGCGACCGCCTGCTGCTGCACATCACGAACGACCTGGGCGACGGCGACGCCAACATGACCAACGTGCACCTGCACGGGCTACACGTGTCGCCTAAGGGTCGCGCCGACAACGTGCTCCACAACGTCTCACCGGGTGCCAAGAGCGTATACAAGTACGAGATCCGACCCGACCACCCGTCCGGCACGTTCTGGTACCACCCGCACACGCACGGCATCGTGAACACGCAGCTGTCGGGGCTTATGGCCGGCGCACTCATCGTGATTGACCGCCCCGGCGACTTCCCCGAGGAGATCGCCAAGATGGACGACCTCGTGCTCATCCTCCAGGCGATTTGCGTGGAAAACTGCCACACGACGTTCGACTGCATCGTGAACGCGCTCAAGAACAAGTACGACAACGGCACGGCGCAGATGGGCGCCATGAGCGGCATGGACATGGATGACGACGGCAGCGAGGACGACAGCGAAGAAGACAGTGGAGAGCAGGAGATGTTCCCGGTGGACCTGCGCGTGGACCGCAACTCGCCGCTCAACGACACGTCGCTGTTGCACGCGTACGTGAACGGTCAGTATCTCCCAGAGGTGCACATGAAACCCGGTGAGTTCAAGCGCCTGCGCTATATCAACGCGATCGCGAACAACGTCGTGGAGCTCATCGCCCCGGATTGCGAGTTCCACGTGCTCGCGATGGACGGCATCTACTGGAAGGCACCGGAGAAGCGAGACGTCGTAGTGATCCCGCCGGGCGGACGCGCAGACTTGGCAGTGATGTGCAAGAGCGCAGGCACGTTCTTCATGGAGACCGAGTCGAGTCCGAAGCGCAACCACCTGCTGGGCAAGATCAACCAGCACCGCGTGCCGTCGCAGAAGATCGTGTCGCTGCGGGTTCTGGGCGACGAGAAGATGGAGATGACCGTGCCCAAGGCGCTCCCACAGCTGCCGTTGTACATGCGCAACAGCGTCGAGGTCGAGACCTCTGGCGTCCCGTCAAAGAACAAGTACAACTACGAGTTCTCGGTATGGATGGACCAGGACAACTCGATGGTCTACGGTGTTAACAAGCAGAAGTTCCATCACAAGTTTGTCAACTACTCGATGCGCGTGGACGAGCCGCAGGAGTGGGAGCTCACAGTGAAGAACTACGGCGACCACCACTGCGACGAGACGCCGCTGATGGAGCTCGAGCGCCAGGACAATATCAACTTCTCGACCGAGAAGCACCTGATGCATCTGGAAACAGACGCCGCTAGGCAGATCGTCGCCGGATCGAAGGACATGAAGCACGACTGCCACACGATGAACCACCCATTCCACATGCACTCGTCGCACTTTCAGATCACGAAGCGAGCAGCGACGGCGGACCCGGACAACATCCTGTTCGGCGTCGGCGAGTGGCGCGACACGATCCCGCTGTTCAAGACCCAGGTGCAGATCCGCTTCACGCCACGGGACCACATGGTCGGCCGCATTTTGACGCATTGCCACGTCGCCTCGCACGCGGACGGCGGCATGGCGCAGCTGATTGAGGTCCTGCCTGCAAAGGAATGATGATGAAGAACTCGAAGCGGATGAAGTTTGCCTTTACTGGCAGTGCCTTCGACGGCTCTTGGCTGCAGCTTTACAAGTGAGACAACTCGTGGTTGGCACTATGCAAAACAGAAGTCTTCGTCATGACCTGTGCCACGAAGAGTGAGATATAGAGACAACGCCAGGATCGAAAACCCACAATGGCAGACGGTGACCTAAACTTCCGGGCACATCTGTCACAAGGACCACCTTCTCGCGCGCAGCGCTATTCGAATCTGCTTAGCAGAGCAAGTAGAGCGACAACAACCAAGTAAGTGCCAGGGGCTCCAAGGTGTCTTTTGACCGCCCGAATTCGTAGATTCACTCAGCTAAACTGCATACCATGCACCTACAGAGTAAAGCTATAACGTGAATAGAATGGGTTTAGTAGGAGACTCGCGCGCCGCTCTTTTGACAAGAACCAAAGCCAGAAATCGCCTGCCAGGGAAGGAGGGAAGGCGTGCCCTTAATACGTGTGTGCTGGTGGTTTGTCAAGATGCCAATGGACATTTGGATGTGGGCCGGCTGCTCAGCAACCTCTCAGCAATCCAACCCGGCTGCTTCCAATCGCGTGTAAGTACAGTTCCACTTTCCTGGCGAAAGCCGATCAGAAGAGCTGATAAGCTGTATTACACAATAACCACAAGCAACTATCTCCAATCGTCAGATACTTCAGCCCATTGACCTCCTCACATCAGTGCACGCGCTCGAAACTCCGCACTATCCATAGTCCTCCGATATTTGCACAGCACTCATAGTGCAAGGCACGATGGTGACCGAGAGGGAGAATATGCTGAACGGAGAGTACTTCAATGACCTGGACGAGCAGCTCGCCCAGGAACGGTTGCGCGCGAGAAAACCCGTGGCCAAGTACAACCAGCAGATGCTCGGCAGTACTGAGGCTGACGCAAGCTGCTGGGCTCAGTGGGTGAAGATGTCTTGGTAGAGGCGTCGTTCCGGTGCGACTACGGCTGTAACATCCATCTGGGCGATTCCGTGTTCATGCACTGCAGCTGCGTGCTACTCGACGTCTGCGAGATCCGCATCGGCACGCGCACGTCGTTTGACCCCAATATACAGATTCACACCGCAACTCATCCACTGAATGTCGAGGTCCGCGCCACAGGGCTTCTTTGCAGCAAGCCCATCACGATCGGGGAGGACGTGTGAGTCGGCGGTGTGGCGATCGTCCTTCCCGGTGTGACGATCGGCAACGGCTCGGTGATTGGAGCGGATAGTGTGGTGACCAAGGACGTGCCTCCCATGTGCGTGTACGCGGGCAACCCGGCCAAAATCATCAAGGAGGTAGATCGATTAGAGTAGACTTGCCTCCATGAAGGAGAGCGATGCATTCATTGCCTAAGTTGAGATCACAAGACGAGCGCCTCGCCGAATGTTGTGGCTTCGTAGGAGTAAAGTTGATCGAAGTTTCATCAGTGTGTTTATTGTGAGCTCTGCAGTACATCATTACTTTGTGGCTCTGCATCCCCTCTTTATGCATACAAATCATCCAGTGAACAAACTCGAAGCAAAGTCTGCAAGGACCAAGCAAGTAAATGCAACGGCGCTACAGTATGCACCAAACATCAGGAGATACCGAATTCGAATCCACTTCTCTTGCCTCATGTCATCTCCTATGAATGCTTCCCAGTGTCTACGTCCCCTAGACGCCTCAAGTGGCCCTCAGCGCTTCATTCAGTGGACATATTTCCTGTGACCAAACAGATAGACAAGCACACATACACAGCGCGCACGACCCGCGTGAGCTCGTTCACCCGTTCATCCACGCCCGATAGAAATAGTTTCTGCGCACGTGGTAACGGGAGACAGGTTCAAGTTCCCCACGCGCACACCTGCGGTTGAATGCGTTGGTCGTAAACACTTGAAGAGAGTGGGACGTGTCTGCGTGGCGGCTTGTGATTTGGTGATCTCGCCCAATCACAGGGCTTCGATAGGGATCTTCTTGCTGAAGGTGGATCTTAATTTTTCAAGCAGCAGCGCGTCCAGTGTTAGGCAGTCACCACTCGCAAGAGCTCCTCATTCCCCAATTTCCCTCTTCGCTGTTAACTCCGGAGCTAAATCCCCCCCCTTCCCAGTACACTCATCAACTACCAAGTTCACCATGACGACCGAGAAAGAAAAGATGCTGCGCGGCGAGCTCTACGACAGCCTCGACCCTCAGCTCATGCAGGAGCGCCTACGCGCGAGAGAGCTCGTCTCTAAGTACAACCAGCAGACTTTGGGTAGTGACAGTGCGAACGCCATCCTGAAAGAACTCCTGGGCTCCGCTGGCAAAGACCTTTTGATCGAGACGCCGTTCCGCTGCGACTACGGCTACAACATCCACCTAGGAGACGGCGTGTTCATGAACTTCAACTGCGTGCTGCTCGATGTCTGCGAGATCCGCATTGGCGCGCGCACGCTCTTCGGCCCCAACGTGCAGATCTACACGGCCACGCACCCGCTGAGCGTCGAGGTGCGTCGCAGCGGCCTGGAGAACGGCAAGCCCATCACGATCGGCGAGGACGTGTGGGTCGGCGGCGCGGCGATCATCTGTCCCGGCGTGACGATCGGCCACGGGTCGGTGATCGGCGCCGGCAGCGTGGTGACCAAGGACGTGCCTCCCATGTGCGTGTACGCGGGCAACCCGGCCAAGTTCATCAAGAAGATCGAGTAGGCAGCGCAGGAAAACGAAAATGAATGCAGTCGTTTACCGTCATTAATCTGTAGCATCCGCTGATGAAGCTTAGGATCTGGAGTAGCTAGGCGCCATCGAATGGCACTCACGCACATGTGCTCGTTGGGACAGCCATTGAATTCGACTATCAGTTCTTCCATTCGCAAGCATCACCTCCCCGTACGTATCTAATGGATAAAAAATAACTGGCACCTCCTCGGTTTGACGCATCAAGAGTGACGGGTATAAGACTCGTCGACCCCAGGGATTGTCTCCTAGGTTGAGGCAGCTAGCTCCAGACTACGGGTAGTACAGTACTTGATGTGTCCTGAATTAGTAGGAGCGAATGCAGGTGTCCTCTTCGCAATTCAGCCAAGGCGTCCTCATTCACGCACGGAGGGTACTGTATTGCGGTCCGTGCGCGAGTTGGTGGCTGCAGCAGCCAACAAGTCGGTTTGGGAAAGCAGAGACTTGCAAATAGTCTCTCCTCGTGCTTGGAGCGTAGAGATCTCCTTCACTTTTATCCCAGCGGTGGCATCATCTTTGTGGATAGAGGTTGCCCTCAGATTCCAGTTCACCCTCGAAAGTAAGATTTTAGGCTCTTCGTTTCGCGGGAAGTCAAGATTCGGACAGTAGTATGATTAGTCTAAATGCTGTCCTGGCTATGGTCCATTTTTTTTCGTGCGTAAACCAGCATCCAGCTGGTCGCAAACAGTGGAACGCGGCTGTGTGGGTTGGCAAACACCATTCTTCAGCACGACAGGGTCTACTAGTCACGCAGACCCCAGACCAATCCTCTCCCTCTCCTGCAGGATGCGACCACGTATCTCTCAGCTTCCAATTTGCACCACCTCACACACAGTCCCAGAGCCGAATCCCTCCCTGCACTTCAGCGACTGAACCAGTTTGCACCAAGCTCTCCACAAGCGCAATGGCGACCGAGAAAGAAAAGATGCTGCGCGGTGATCTGTACAATTCCACGGACG
>JALBYZ010000713.1:0-17853 GCA_038050575.1 Globisporangium mamillatum
GCACCATCACGAGGAATGCAATGCCGCCGACGATCGCCGTGCAGTTCTTGCCGTCGCAGAACGGCTTCGACTTGGTGGAGCTGGTGGTCGTCGTCGCTGGTGCAGTCGTCGTCGTCGTGGCAGAGGAGGCTGAGGATGTTGACCCCGCTGCCACGCTACTGAAGGTGTAAGTTGCGGTACCCATGGTGTCGTCGCCGTGGGCGGAGATCGGCCACATGGTGTCGTACGCCCAGATGAAATTCGCTCGCGCGCCTTGGGCGATCGCGACCTCGGTGCTCGACGCCGCCGCGAGCGCGCGCTGGTAGCTGAACGACATGGCGCTCGTGCTCGCTGAGCCGACGACGAACGCACTCTGATCGCTCTCTTTCGTCACTTGGCTGCGCGTGTAGCCGCCAAGCACGTACGACTCGGGCTGGCCCAGTGACTTGAGGAAGAACTTGACGTTCTTCTTTGTTGGAGAGCTCACCATCGTGTCGGACGTCGAGAGGCCAACCGCGAACCACGCCGCGCTGGACGCGACGCTCGCCGTGAGCGCGAACTCGAGACACACTTGGTCGTCCTTGATGAGCGACTTAATCATGACGGGACCCGAGCCGAGCGCCGTGGGCGTGAGCGCCAGGAACTCGTCGCTCGAGCAGATCTCGGAGCTGGCGACGGCGGAGGAGGAGGCGGAGGCACCAGTGCTACTGAGTAGCAGCTGCAGCGCCAGCGACGCCATCAGCAGCGGGTAGCGCTTGGATGGCCTTGACATCGGTCGTGCGAGTGAGTGTGCAGGTGGCGCTTGAGCGTCGTCACCGCAGCCGAATGTGAAGAGCCACGCGTGCCGTGTGGTCGGTCTGGCGAGTTCGCAAATGGTGAGCAAGGTGATGATGCAAAGCGGAGGTGCAGCACAAGGCGATCATTTGGTGCGTAATTCCTTTATAACTCGGGTAAAAGCTGTGATATAAGTAGTTTTGTCAGATGGTAAATACCTCTATATACAGAAAAAATGCTTTTTTTAGAGGAAAGCAAATTCCGAGGGTCTGATCAAGTGGGCGGATGGCTCGTCTCTCGCACGTTGTTTGCATCCAGCACAATCAACAATTGCGTTAAACATTTCAGAGTCAATTCACATTATTGCGAGCAAGCAAATTTGCACACTTACGTATTATTGGTCAAAACGATTTGTATCCGATCAAATGTTGATAGTACCTCTAAATATATGGAGCTGCACTGAGAAACCTCCGCCGATCTGTATGATCCTCCGGCTCGGGGGCTCATAATCAAGAAGGTGGAGACGGTCAGATTGGTCTCGGTGATAGAAAACATGGAGACGATCAGATGCACTGGAGGTCAAAGCTCTCGGTGCTGATGGAAAAAGGGGGGATGGATCAACCTTGATTCCAATGCGATTCCAATGCGACAAAATAGTGCGAGTGCTCCGATTTGATAGTCGGCAGCAATGCTGCTGCTGCCCTCGAACTCTTGAGACCATCCTTGTTCATTTTTGCTAGTGAGAGCAGCAGAACCTCGAACTTGAACTTGATCTAATTCTATACTGAGGCAGCCTTCCTCACTACTATTATAGTGCATCCTATACAGGAGACGGCTCTTTTGGATTTGACGAAATGATACAAACGGAATACGATTCCGAAGTTCAGTTCGCTCACAATGTTGGTTAGTGACAGGTCAAACATATAGCCCATGGGAATCGATGATGCTCTGGCTTATTGAGGTGAACTACAAAAAGAAAAAAATAAAGCTCTGCCATCCCGAGATATCTGCCAACTCCAAACAAGAGTTAACGCGGTGAGCTCATTCACCGTTTTGCAGAATTGACGGAGTGAGATTCCTACTTGGTGCGTGTGGTTGCATCTATTATCTCGGATATCCTCTCAGTACTGAAGACACATACCTCTGCAGGCCATCTGCAAGTCGACAAAGTTGAGTTCTTGGGCAAGTTGACTACTGAAAAGTGTTGAGTTTGTAAAAAAAATCAACCAACATGCATTTTCATGATTTGTTAGCTGCTTTAAGAAGGTGCAAGTTTGCAGTATATCCAGGACAACTTCCTATTCTATTATTAACCCTAAGTTAGGTCCCTGTCCTACTCAACCTTCTGAACCGTGACGGTTCCAAGTAAGGTGAACCGGACTTCGGATCCGACTGCCTTCCCTCTGAAATTCCATGTGCACCACATCAGTCTGCATCGAACTTGGTTTCGGTTCTTGTATGCACCCATGCCAACACCCGCTGTGCACTTAACGCATCACACACGAGCCATTTCAAGTGCGTTTTAGGCAGAAGCACATTTTTCACTGACAACCCAAATTTCATAAGCTCCATACTTTATCCAAGTGGGTCTACTCCGACGGACGGACAAGCATCCTTGCGAGCCACACCACAAAAAGCGCGCGCACAAAAGGAAACGAACTGAGCAGGCGGACAAGAAGCAGGGCGAAGGAGGCATGACGGAGCGCGAGACGGAGCACGTGCGCATGGTCGACGCCGGCCGGCTGCGCGCCGCGTACGCGCCCATGTCCAGCAGCGAGAGCGCCTTCGCGAGCGTCCGCTCCGCCAAGTTCCAGTGCTTGGCGCACGGCAACACCTACGGCTTCAGCTTCGTGTCGACGGCGAATGGTGGGTGGAAGATTTAAAAAAATGCCTTTCACGTCGTACCCTTTCGCGATCGAGTGATGAGCGCTCAAGACCATGGCGATATGTAGAGTGATTTTGTGTGCTAATTGTTTGCGTTGTGCTTCGTTTGTAGGCTTCTCGATGACTGTGAGCGACAGCTTTGAAGAGTCCTGTGTCGACTTCGTGAAGCGCAAGCAGATCGCGATGGATCACGGACAAAATGCGACCCATGTCGACTTGAAACCCTTGCCGACGCACCGAGAAGTTGTGCTGTCGTCGATTGCGTACAATCTCGCGCTTTCGCAGGATGAGCTGCATCTCGCGGTCGCGTATGGCGACCAGCTTGCCGTGCACGAAGTCGCAGAGCTCTACCATTCGGTATGTGAGCCTGCCATTTTACTTCAGGCTCTTTGCTCTTGTTTATTGTATGGATATGTGCTAACAACGTTTGATTTTCTCATACCTTGGTTTGTGTGCTTCATTTGCAGTCGACACCTGTTCCGCTCCACACGTACTCCAACATCTTGGTGGAGGAGATCGCGTGGTCGTCTGAACATGCAAATAGCGTATTTGCCGTGCTGACGACTGGGGGACAAGTCGTCGTGTATTCCACTGACGGATCGAAAAGGGATGTTGTGTTGTCCGCGAGCGCTTCTTCAGGTAAAGCTTTTGTGTATGAAATGTGTAGTGCCATGGTGATTTCTCGATACTGACTGACAGAGTGTGTATCACGTTTTCTATCAATTTATCTATCTGTTGCAGTGTGCTGGAGTCCGTCTGGCGAGTTTCTGGCAGTTGGATTGACCAACTCGAAGTTAGAGGTATTTGACCAGGCGTCGCTCGAGTCGACCAGAACGATCAACGCGCCAGACTGCTGCGAAGGCGAAGAGTTTGTGGGTATGTTGTGTATGCTGCTACTGCATCGTGTTTCGATGACATGAAAGTGGATGATTGACAGTTTGTGGTTTGTGGTTTTTGTTCACAGTGCATCACGTTAACTGGGCTGAGGATGGTTTGATTCTTGCTGGATTCCGGAAGTATGACGAAGAGCAAGAAGAAACGACGGCGTTTGCGTGCTTATTTGAAAGTGACGCATGGCTGGAGCTTGATGAAGTTGTCGCTTTCTATGACGTCGAGAACCGTACCCACCAATATTATTCAGTGTTCTTGGCAGACTGGTACGTATCTTACTTCTCATCCACGTTGGGATACATTTGCACTGACTCAAATGACTGACACGTGACCTGCATGATTGATTAGGCGCATGTTCTTCATCGGATGCTCGCTTAGTGCTGACGTGGAGCTACTTGTTTCCGATCCTGAGAGCGGCGAATGGGAAATCTGGAAGCCATCCGAGAAGTATCAAGCTCGTCTCCCAATGAATGCTCAAGACGAAGAGTCATTTCCATTGGGGTTGGCACTCAACTTCAATTCTAGCAGCCCGGTGGATGTGGATGAGACGATATACGCCCCTGCGCCATTGGTATCGTGCACAACCACCGAGGGTGTGCTTGTAAACTTTGCATTCATCGACATGACAGTGCTGGAAGAGCTCCCATTCATCCAAAAGCCGGAAGAGTTTAAAGCCTCGGCATCCCGTAAAGCGTCGCCTAAGCCTGTCGTACAGGTTGTAACGAGCATTGAGGAGGAGGACAAGCACGCGTACGGCAAGAACGACGAGAACGAGTTTGCTGAAGCGTCGGACGACGACGACAGCGATGACGAGGAAGCTCGTGCAGAAGAAGCCGAGACTGCGAGAAACGCCTTCCACACTGTCGCTGGAGAAGGCGCTACGTGCATCCCGGCAGCCGACTTCCCGAAGCTGTTCAAGGTGATGCGGTCCACATACAGCGACGAAGAGCACGGCAAGTACCAGACGAAGCTGACTAAGGATGGCAAAGTGTACGAGGCGGATTTCGTGGAATGGTATGTCGGCTGGATTATGGGCGACGACGAGTCTGACGACGAGAGTGAGGACGAGAGCTCTTCGATCGACCAGTCAGTGAAGCCTGCAATGAAGAGCAAGGCAGAGATCGCAAACGCGCTTGCGAAGTTCAAGCCAGCTGAAGGATCGTGGAAGTGTGACGAGTGTATGGTGACGAATCCGAACCCGAAGGCTCAGGAGTGTGTGTCTTGCGGGACCGCAAACCCAGCTGCGCCAAAATTGGTTCCAGCTCCGATGGCGGCATTTTCAACGACGGCTGGATCCGGTTCATCGGTTGGGATCGGTTCAGGTGGTTTTAGCTTCCCTGGTGCTGGAACGACTGGCGCTACAAGTTCTGGTGGCGGTTTCAGCTTTCCGAGTGCAAGAAAGACAGATGGTGGTGCCAGCACTACTACCAGTAGCTTCAGTTTCTCCTTCGGAGGAAAGGCAGGTGCTGACAGCTCCGCTGATCAAAAGGCGTCAGTTGGTGAATTCGCGTTTAAACCTGCTGTGACGACCGAGAGTAAGCCAGCACCGAAAGAACCCGCCAAGGTGGTCAAGGAGGAAGAGGGCAAGCACGCGTACGGCAAGAACGACGAGAACGAGTTTGCTGAAGCGTCGGACGACGACGACAGCGATGACGAGGAAGCTCGTGCAGAAGAAGCCGAGACTGCGAGAAACGCCTTCCACACTGTCGCTGGAGAAGGCGCTACGTGCATCCCGGCAGCCGACTTCCCGAAGCTGTTCAAGGTGATGCGGTCCACATACAGCGACGAAGAGCACGGCAAGTACCAGACGAAGCTGACTAAGGATGGCAAAGTGTACGAGGCGGATTTCGTGGAATGGTATGTCGGCTGGATTATGGGCGACGACGAGTCTGACGACGAGAGTGAGGACGAGAGCTCTTCGATCGACCAGTCAGTGAAGCCTGCAATGAAGAGCAAGGCAGAGATCGCAAACGCGCTTGCGAAGTTCAAGCCAGCTGAAGGATCGTGGAAGTGTGACGAGTGTATGGTGACGAATCCGAACCCGAAGGCTCAGGAGTGTGTGTCTTGCGGGACCGCAAACCCAGCTGCGCCAAAATTGGTTCCAGCTCCGATGGCGGCATTTTCAACGACGGCTGGATCCGGTTCATCGGTTGGGATCGGTTCAGGTGGTTTTAGCTTCCCTGGTGCTGGAACGACTGGCGCTACAAGTTCTGGTGGCGGTTTCAGCTTTCCGAGTGCAAGAAAGACAGATGGTGGTGCCAGCACTACTACCAGTAGCTTCAGTTTCTCCTTCGGAGGAAAGGCAGGTGCTGACAGCTCCGCTGATCAAAAGGCGTCAGTTGGTGAATTCGCGTTTAAACCTGCCGTGCCGGCTGCAAATGCAACGAGTGCTGCTACAACCACACAGCCCTCGTTTGCATTTGCTTCAACCCCAAAGAAAGCAAACTCGTCGTATCCTCCAGACACGTCTACGAAGCCGAAGCCTCCAGTTTTTGGTGGTGCATCGGCTGGTGGTTACCCTCCAGACACGTCTACGAAGCCGAAGCCTCCAGTTTTTGTTTTTTCATCGGCTGGTGGTTACCCTCCAGACACGTCTACGAAGCCGAAGCCTCCAGTTTTTGGTGGTGCATCGGCTGGTGGTTACCCTCCAGACACGTCTACGAAGCCGAAGCCTCCAGTTTTTGGTGGTGCATCGGCTGGTGGTTACCCTCCAGACACGTCTACGAAGCCGAAGCCTCCAGCGTTCACCAATATTGCGTCTCAAGGAAGCGATAAAAACGCTGTCAAAACCGAGCAGTCATCTTTTTCGTTCGGCAGTAGCTTTGGAGGAAACTTGTTCGGATCCAAAACTGAATCTGGAGCTACAAGCACCGGCGCATCAGCGAACCTGTTCGGTAAACCTGCTGCAGCAAAATCGCTATTTGGAACGGTTTCGACCAAAACAGATGCAGACAAGCCAAGTCAACCATCTCCTTTTGGAGTCGTGCCAAAATCCGATACGAAGAACTCGTTCTCCCTTTCAAGCACACCTTCAGCGTCAAGCTCCGGAGCGAGCACGTCTAAATTTCCGGCAAAGCCAGCTGTGGCTTCTTCGGACGCGGAATCTTCGACAAACGTGAAGGTTCCCACCCCTGAAGCAGGAAAGGGTGGAAAAGCAATCCCAAAAACAGTGCTTGAAGGTCAGTTGTGGAAGCTGGTTATTGACTTCGATAAATCTTTCCAGCGCATCAAGCGTAATTCACAGAGCATCCAGTCAGAAGACAAAGAATTCAGCGACCAGGTGACATCCCAGCTGCGCAAGCTCCAAACTCAAGTGTCCAGTCTGTGCGACGACATCAACAGCTTGGATGACTCGCGTGATCAAATTGAGAAGGATGTTCTCTTTGTGATCGGAAGTGATGGCGATGTTCATGAACAATTGGAGTACGGGCGAGAAATCTTGGCAAGCTTTAAGGACGAAACCTTGAAGCGCTCTTTGGAAGAGCAGCCGCTGGATCAGCGATCAGAAGAAACGCGGCAGACACTCAAGGATAAACTCGATGAAGTGGAGCGAAGCTGTGTTGACCTCGAGAATCACGTTGCTTCAACGAAGCTAGGGTCCTCGGGAATGGGAGGATCTACTGGACTGAACAGCGCCGTCTCGACTGCCCACTTGTTCCGCGTGCTGAAACAGACGTACGACAACTCGAAGCTCCAGTACAACAAGGTGTCAAGCTTGGCGCAGCAGATGGATGATTTGACTCTAGGAAGCGAACGCATGTTGCAATCAACTCGCGGAAACAGCACTGCAGTATTTGAAGCGACAGTTCCTTTCACAAAGTCGAAGGTCGACATGGCGGAGTTGATCACTGAAGCAGAGCAGCGAAGTCAAGATGTCCGCCAGCACTTCTTGTTGTTGTGCAACAATGTTATCACGCCTCGGGATGTATCCTCAGCTCCACGTCGCAAGCTCACCGCTTCGTCCGCATCCGGAGCGTCATCTCCACTCCGTATCAAGGCCTACAGTAAGCTCATGCCAAAAACTCAGCTTACGGTCGCGTCCCCGATGAGCACGACAAAATCAACTTCAAATTCCGTCTCTTTCAAGGGAACTGAAGTCAAGTCTGGATCTCGGTTGTTCTCGCTGGCCGAGGATAAGGCGTCGAAGGAGCCGGCAAAGTTTATTCAAACTCCTCAGCGACCAAAGCCAAGCGTTGGTCAAGCTCCGGAACGACCAGCAATTGGCGGCTTCGGTGCCACTTCTTCCTCGTCAAAGCCAGAGCCGAAAGCCTTTGGAAGCGACTCCTCTGCACCGAAACCAAGTGCGTTTGGATTTGGTGCTTCGTCGACTTCCCAGCCTGCAAATTCCTCTCTGCCAAATTCAGAAGGCACCTCCTTTTCGTCGGACTCAGAGAGCAAATCGAGTGACCAAGACTCAAAGCGGGCTAGAAATGCGACTCCTTTTGGTAATGCACCAGCAATGTCGGTGAAGTCAAAGCCTGCTGCGACCTCCGAAGTCGGAAAGAAAGAACCATCTACACAAAACACTGGTGCTTTTGGCTTTGGATCTGACTTTGGCACGCAATTGAAAGATCTGACTTCAGACAAACCTGCAGTAACGACGAGCTTCTCAGCGCCTTCCTCGGTGACTAACCACAAGGCTCTGTTGACCAAGTTCTATGAAGAGTACAACCCTTCCAAGGTGTCTGAAGCAGAAAAGACGCTCGCTGGCTTTGTTGGACGCGAAGAAGAGCTCTTCTCAAGACTGTTTACCAAGTATATCCCTGACTCGAAGCCAGAAGACGTGAAGAAGTTCTTGTCCGGTGGTCCATTGCCGAAGAACCCGTCGGGCTTCGGTGCTACGTCAGCTGCGGCAACCGATTCAAGTAAACCTGCCTTCTCCCCGTTCGGAGCCGCCAAACCAGCTGCCAGTACGGAGGATGCAAGTAAAAAGCCTAGTCCGTTCGGCACGGTCTCAACCTCAGGATTTGGAGCTGCTGCTGCGAAACTAGCATCGACGACTACTGCAGCGACTGGTCTTAGCACATTCGGATCGTTCGGTGCTGCTGCTGGCACTGGATCGGCTTCTGCCTCGGCGTCTCCATTCGGTCAACCGGCAGTTGATCACCGTCAGAGACTGGTGGATTTCTACACGAAACACAATCCAGCAAAGCTGGGTGATGTGGATGCCACGTTAGCAAAATACAAGGGAAATGAAGAGAAGCTGTTCCAGAACTTGGCAACCAAGTACAAGACGGCACCTGGTGGCGTTCCACCCAGTCCAGCAATCCAACCTGCTAAGGCCGGTGCAGCGGCAAGCCCCTTCGGAAACGCAGGAACGTTTTCGTCGATCAGTCTTTCGGGAAATGCGCAGCCATCAACAGGTTTTGGAACAACAGGCTCGTTTGGTGGTGGTTTTGGCACCAAGCCAGCGGCTCCATCATCGTCGCCGTTTGGTGCTGCACCGCAGACTTCCAGCCCATTTGGTGCATCTTCGACTACAAGTGCCGCTAATCCAGTCAGCGGCTTTGGATCGTCAAGCCCAGGTGGGTTTGGCGCTCCATCTACTCTCGGCTCTGGTGGCTTTGGTGCAGGTGGCGGAGCAGGTGCGGGCGGTTTCGGAGCAGCGAATCAGTTTGGCAGTGCTGGAGGAGCTTTTGGCTCGACCGGTAGCTCTGAGCACCGAGAGAAGCTGATCAAGTTCTACCAGCAGTTCAACCCTGAGAAGCTGAAAGATGTGGACTCGACTCTGGAGAAGTACAAGGGTCAAGAATCTCGGCTTTTCGCGATGCTCGAGCAGAAGTACTTGGGCAAGCCGGCCACACCTGCCGCGCCAACCGCGTTTGGAGTAGCAAGCACGCCATCGTTTGGAGGTGGCTTTGGTGCTCCGTCTGCATTAGGAGCTGGTGCAAGTGCAACGCCGATGTTTGGCTCATCTTCAGCGCTCGGAGGTGCCGCCGCCGCTCAACCAGCATTTGGGGGCAGCACTCAGCCAGCGTTCGGAGCTCCGTCGGCGTTTGGTGCAGCAGCTCGCACCCCAGTCGCTGGCGGGTTTGGAGTCCAACCTGCTGCTGCCTCTGGCGCGCAGTCTGCTGGCACAGGTTTCAGTTCGTTCAGTACACAAGGAGCAAGCTTCGGTGGGTTCGGGGCTCAGAAAGGTTCAACCGGAGGCTTCGGCGCTCAGACTGGCTCAACTGGAGGCTTCGGCAACGCTGGTGGGGGTGGCTTTGGAAGTGGCACGACGCAAGGCGGGTTCAGTCAATTCGGAAACTCGAGCAGCTTCACCCAGATGCGAAGCTGATAAACCGCAATTTCAAGATCGAAGGACTTGCAAAACGATCCACCGCAGATGCGAAATCGTAAATGCTGCTGCTAAGATACCGAGTCTAGAACGCAGAAGAAGAGCTTGAGAAAGAGAGAGAGAGAGAGATTGATACGCAAGCAGTAGGAATAATCAGCGATAGCAAGCAACACTTCGTATTTCGTGCTTATTGCATGGTTCACTTGCAGCAACAACAGTGTTGGGTTTCAATGTGGATAACCTTCCAGATGATGTTCCAGACCACAATCTGGGTCACAAAGTAGGTCTGAACACTCCTCTATCCACCAGCCAGTCATTTTGTATTGGTCACTGCTGATGAGGTGGTCCACAACATGTAACAGACGACCTCTTCTGACCTTTGCGCAGTGTGAACGCCATTCCAGAATCCGCTGCGTTGTCCACAGACCCAAAAAGCCGAATGGCAATCAATGACTGTGTCTATGTGTGTATGCGTATGCATTTGTATGTATGGAAAGTGGCTGGGGACGAGCCTCGCTCTCGCCCCCTGTTTGCCTTCCCGCAGTCCTATTTGCGACAGATGTGACATGCTCCTTCAGTGCATTCAGATCTTACAAGCGACTGCTATAGCGACCGTTTATACCAGCGGCCCGTCCTGTTGAGTTTGTGTTCTTGTTTCCCCCAAAGAGATCACGCAATTAAGGATGAAACATATCAATCAAAATATGCATGTGTGCATCAATAGGGAGTAGGTAGGATCCATTACCCAGACGCGTAGTCCATCGTTTGGCACACATTTCGTCCGCCGCTAATGAAAATAGTGTCCGTTTCGATGGGATCTGAATCTCAGAAAGAATGAGCGTATGGGCGGCTGTAGTAGTTCCTACAGAACCAAAGCAAGTGGCGCTTGGTGTATCAATGGTGGGCGAATCATCCCAAGTACGTACAGACCCATTCTGAGACTGGATTTTGTTAAGACCGCCATGGAAAAGCGTTTGCCACTCATTGCCGCATGAGCTGGCGTGCGTGCGTGCCTCTTGGACGCAGTGTGTGCGATCCGAGAGCGCAAGGCACATTAGCATCGGTGTCCGGTCGTTGAGAGTGAAAGGCTGTGTGAAAGAGAAACAAAAATTCAGTTCACACCAGTATCAAAACAAAAAGAACACTCGTTACCTGCCATTGCAGCATCAGATCATGGCCCCTCATTGTCACTGGTGGCTTTTCGTCACGTGCAAATCGCTGTCTTCGCCGTCTCCTTCCACGATGGCAGACATCCTAGTATTATTTAAACGCGGAGAGCTCCTGCGCTTGTTTCTTCGGATCCAAACAGAGCTCTTCCTTCTTTTTTGTTGTTGTTTCTTTCTTCCTAGCTTGGGTGACTTGTGAGCTTAGATTGATTGAGGCGACTCAACCGCGGGATGGGAAATGCCCATTTGCTGTTGGCATGGACACTTCGACTACATCCACCACCACCTGCTCGCTCACACGCGCACACATCGCTTAGGCCTCTTCACACCACTTGTTCTCCTCACGGATCTGGCTCTCCTCTTCGGGGGTGAAGTCGTTCACGATGTTGAACGTCTCGCGGATCTCCTGTGGGGTCTTGCCCTTGATCATGCTCGCCACCTTTGCGCACGCCAGGTCGAGCAGCGACTTGATGTCCATGTAGTTCGCCGCCAGGATCAGCTCGAAAAGGATGTCCTGCTCAATGTCCACAAAGTTCGCGTCCCAGTCCGACACCACGTCGTGCATGTCCGAGCTCTTGAGCGGCTTCTCGATCTCGCGCATCGGGTTGTTGTGGTGGTGGCTGCAGAACTCGATCACCTTCGAGAGCACCGTGCTCTTCACGTTCGGCAGCGGGATCTCCTGCACCTCGTCGTCTTCCTGCTCATCTGTTATTGTTGGATCCACCCACACAATATAAATACAACACATTAGTCCATCTGTACACGACCGCATAGCCCGCCCACCCACATTCTCATATTCACACATTCACAACAGCAAACAAAGACAAAAAAAGCGTACCGGAGATGAGCGTCTTGACGAGCTCGCTCATGGAGGCGACGCTGCGCGAGACCTCGAAGCTGTCGCCGTCCATGGAGACCAAGTTGACCTTGCGCGCGTCCTCCTCCTGACGAGGGGCGTCCTGGGCGGTGGTAGAGTCGGCCATTGTGCTGTTTTGTCGTGTGTCTTGGGGGTCGCTTGTGTGAAGAAGCTCTTGGGCTTTTTGTCTTTTAGATTGCTGCTGGGAATGGTGACAGCGATCGATGGAAGAGGGGGGAAGAAGAGAAACCCTCACTCAGGCCAGGGAAAAGGTACGTGTAATTAGGCTTTAGGTGCATAATAATTCACAGTTGCGCAATGTATGAAAGAGTAGAGACTGATCTGTTACCATTTGGGTTGAATATCCGAATGGCTTGCCAAGAACAGGTAATACCAAATCTACCAGCTTATTTTACGGTGAATACGTAGATTATTACTTACCTCTGTTTGCCTAAACAGAACAGGTCAATTTTCTCTTACCAAGTTGGTTATTTACGTACAATGTAAGAAACATAAAAAATAACTGATCTCAGTACACCCGAAAAAGCGCACGTAAAACAGTACATTGGTTTCGAAAAGCAAGTACAGCCAGCCTAATCAGTGCGAAATTGTACCGAAAACCACAGCACCTGTACTCCATGCTTTTTTCATTCTTTTCGCAAGTGAAGCCTCAAATCTCATGATAACAAATGTACTGATTTTTTCGAAATGGTATGAATGGAGTTATAGTTTTCTCCGGCAGAAAAGCTAGCATTCATTGCCAACATACAGTGCTGACCAAAAATATAGACCCACATTCATTCTTCGGTTTAAAATTGTGTAAGCATCGGTGATCAGCGTGTGCGCGTGGTCAATGGATTTGCAAGACCAAGGCGAAGCGAACGAGACCTTCCACTTCGCAATCCGACCAGAACTCGCAACACAAGGCAGCGGAAACCGAAATTCTCGCATTTTTGGCTTGGCCAAAATTATAGACCCACGCCAAAACCCTCGGTATGTTACTGTCTATTTGGCGTTTTTTTGCTTCCCAATGACGTTTTTTTAGCATCTCTATGATGTCGCGCGCCTGTATGAACCAATAACTCACGGTCTATGCATTATTTGGCTCTCAGAACATGCCGGCAGGCACCAAGCTTTCCCTTGAGGAGCAGGGGAAGGTTTTGGCTTTCCGAGAGGTCGGATTGAGCAAGCGCGAGTGCGCTAAGCGTGTGGGGCGTCCTGCAAAGGCTATCCGCACATTCCTAAATGACCCCAAACCCTACAACACCATGAAGCGCCCCGAAAGACCCACCAAGCTGACGCCTATCGTCCAACATCGCCTGTTCCGTGCTGCTTCAAATTCCGGTTTGAGCTCCAGAGTGCTCGTCAATGAGCTGAAGCTGCCTGTGAACTCGCGGCGCGTTTGCTCGCTGCTCCAGGAGAACTCCAACCTCCAGTATACCAAGCGCATGGCTGCCCTCCCTCCCTCCCTCCCTCCCTCTTCTCACTCCCTCCTCTCACTCCTGCGCACATGCAGAAGCGGGTCGCATGGGCCGAAGAGATGGTGTCGTGGACTGCTGCCGATTGGGCCCGAGTCGTCTTCAGTGACGAGAAGAAGTTTAACTTTGATGGGTCTGACGGCATGCAATACTACTGACATGGTTTGAGGAAGGAGAAGCAAATCTTTTCAAAGCGGCAGTCAGGGGGCGGCAGCGTCATAGTGTGGGGTGCTTTTAGCACCCACGACACGTCGCAGCTTACGATTTTGGATGGCAATCATGGCAGCGCCGCCTGCGTGAACTCCCTCTCCGAGCGTCTACTACCGTACACTGATATGCACTACGGTCGGGAATGCGTATCCGAACTGGCCAGAGCCTCGATCCACACCTCTGTCGAAACGAAGGACTTCTTCGAGGAGCAAAATGTGCGCGTTCTCGACTGGCCAGCCAAGTCTCCTGACCTAAACCCCATTGAAAATATGTAAGGGGTGCTTGTGCGAGCGGTGTACGCCCATGGACGGCAATTCATGACCAAGGAGAAGCTCAAGAAGACCATCTTGCGATCCTGGGCCGAAATCAGTCAAGATTTGATCCAAAATCTGCCTGCGTCCATGCGAAAGCGATGCGTGGCAGTTTTGAAAGGCGACGGAGCTAAGACTAAGTACTAGCAGTCCATTTGCGCAAAACTAACATGCAAATGCAGCCTCTGATCAATACAAACAGCATGTGGGGCTATACTTTTGGCCACATACATAAGGGATCAACTGAGTTTTGTGGGTTGTGCTGATCCGTTTTCAGCGAAAAACGGCATTCGAACCGTTTTTTTCTCCTTTTCCGTTGGCCATAATTTGATCTTCATTCACTGTGATTGGTTAAATTTATGCAAAAAATACGTGTGGGTCTAGATTTTTGGCCAGCACTGTATTCTCTCGCCTTTCTCCTTTCCAGTAGCATTCTTTCCGGTCGATCAGATCCCCAGAAGCCACAGAGAATGGAGCAGCAGCTCCGCCAGGAGGACGCTGCTGTTACGCTGGCGCCTGTGCCCTCTGCGTCTGCTGCTGTCGTTGGCTATGGAGGGTATACTGACGCTCACCCGGGCTTCATGCTCTCGTGGGAGACCGTTGTAGTCGCGAGTGAGATCCTGGCGGCGCTCGGCACGTCGCTCTACCTGCTCTACAAGAAGGCGAAGCATGATCGCTCGGCGCCATCATCATCATCGCCAAGAGCCATTATCCCTCACAATGATCCTTCTCAAGGCACGCCGATCACGCATCTGCGCTCCTGCTGTTCGCTGGATGCGTTACTCTGCTTCCGCCTGGTCGCGCTCGCGTTTTACGTGGTCGTGCAGCTCTACGACCTCTACCGCACGCGCTTCCTCTGCATGATCTTCTACACGTCGTGGAACTTCATCGCCCAGGGCGTGTACTTTGCCATCGCTGCTTCGAGAACCTTCCAGGTGCGCAAGCTTCAGCGAGGTACAAGACGAGGGTACATGCCGCTGCTCGATGAGAGCAAGGCTGGCGGTGGCGGTGTCCCAGCTGTGACTGCGAGCCGAACCGCCCACCGCGGATGGATCCGCCTCGAGCTCGCGTTCGACGTGTGCCTTGCGACGTCGATCCTCATCAGTGTCGTCGTATGGACGATCTTGTATCCGTATGCGGTGAAGGCACACATCCCCGAGAAGATCCTCAACTGGGTGAGTTACTGCCAGCACGCGATCAACCTCGTGTTCCTGCAGATCGACTTTTTGAGCACGCACCACGTGGTGTCGTTCCACGCGCTGCCGCTGTTGATCGCGTGGCCGTCGGTCTACTCGGTGTTCACATGGCTCCTCCACGGCACGGTGGCCAAGGGCTTCTGGCCGTACCCATTCATGGAAGTGAACACGCCCTACGCGCCGCTCTGGTACGCCGGTCTGCTGTTCGCGCACGTCATCGGGTTTGCGCTGGTCTACGCGATCTCGCGCTGGAAGGTCTCGTCTTCGCACGGCGAGCTGACCACGGAGCTCAGCGAGGCGTCATAAACAGCTCACCTACATAGGGTACCAACTCGAAATTGTCCGCAACAGGAGGACACGAAGAGAAGCATTCTCGTTTTATCTTACATTGACTGGCAGTAGCAGCAGAATTATAATAATGTCTTTCACTGCTAGGATGCGCTATAAACAACAACAATCAAACTGGGTGTTGTCCTCCGAAGATACCGTCTGTCCATTTCAAATCGACAGAACCGGAGGCAGGCTGAAGTTCTCGGTTTCAGGTGGACACCATCAGGATGCGAGCTTGACTTCGATGAGTTCTCCACCTTCCAAATCATAGTACTGATTGCATGAAGCAAGAAAGAGAATACGAATTAGAATCCAACCATCAAGCAGCAGCTCTCATAGTAAGATATTTTGCTTTTACCTGAAAAGACCGAGAGGGAGCCATCGCTTCGCCATCAAGACGCAGCGACACCTTCTGCGCGCTTGTATTCCGGAGCTGTGCAATACTCATGTGCAGCGTTTCGACTTTGGCGCTCTACATACACAGCAGATATCATTCCAGTTCTTGCTCCGTCAGTTTCGCTGATCAAAACACCAGCGCCAGGATAGACACAACACACACTACCACATGCGTACCGGGACAATGTGATGACTCTCCGTCGTGCCGTCGCTGAACCGCAGCTGCACCGAGATCGCCGACGGGTCGACAAAGTTCTCTATCTCTACCACAATATCGTCGTCGTCGCGCAGTCCGTACGACTCGATCGTCTCGCTCAGACGCAGCTTCACGCCCAGCGCACTCAGCACCACGTCCTCTGCGAACTCGATGCTGTGCTTCTTGCAGAAACTTGCATGCAGCTTCTCAATAGTAGACGACTGTCATAACCCCCAAGATTAGACAAGGCATAAGACACACAGAAGGTGGTGAAAACAAATAGATCAAGCAAAGCAAACATACCGCGTCGATCTTGAAGATCACCGGTCGCTTGCCCTCGACAACCAGACGCAAACGCACAAAAGTCTTCATGTTTGCCGTGCTCTGCTTGGAAAAGTCCACTTTTGCGTCAATTAGGTCGCCCGCCTCCAGATCGTTCCTGAACGGCGTGTCGGTTAGTGAGAGCGGGTCGCCGTCGAGCGACATGTGGACCGCAGAGCGTGGGAGGCCGAGCTGGTTGCAAAAGTTCTTGTACAGCACATCAAACGACTCTTTCTGCATTCGCAACAACATCGCAAGAGGTATGAGTGCACACAAGTTCACGCCAGGTATAGCAGTCCCCCACATCACAATCACGATTAATAACCCTACTGTATGGATCGTGACATCATCTGTGCGCTCGCCGTTCGAGCGGATCTTCAACATGATGCGCTCGCCCTTGTCGTGATGGGTGGTGGAGGACTGCGACGCCGAGCCATTCGTGTGCACCGAGCTGGACGAGTAGCTGGACGAGAGGACCTGGAAGTCCTCGTCGTCGGTGCTATAGTGGCTGAACAGGTTGCTTTTGCTGGTGGAACTAGTGGTGGTGACGCCATTTTCATCGTCCGAGTCCAGCGAAATGATTTCGCGGGCCGTCGCGTCGCTGATCTGGCGCTGCGTTGACGAGATTTTGCTATAAACGACAACAATGAGCATACAGTTAATACAATACAATACACATACGATACACGTCGATAGGAACACACAAGTGCCAAGCCTGATACGCACGTACCTCATGATCGCGCGCGTTTGGTTGAGCACCGAGTCCTGGGCGATGCGCTGCGCGATCTCACGCTCGATCTGCAGCTCGCTCTGTCGCAGCGCCTCTCGCTCCTGCTCTGTCATGAGCGCCTCCACGTTACCGTCGTCATCGTCGTCCTCTAAGCTCACTACTACACAGAGATAGATAGAAGCAATGCACACATATATATACACACACACACACATAACACACACACACACACACATTAGACTAGATAGAAGCGTCGACGGAGTTGTGGTGGCGACGTGGTTTGACTTACCTGCTCGCTGCGCCGCGCTTCGTGATGACGTGCTGTGGCGCAGACTCCGGTGGCACTGCTTGCGCACGAGCGGCGACTCTTCGTAGAAAGACGCCTCATCGTTATCGCCGTCGGACTCGGACGACGAGAAGCTCACTGCGAACGAATCACGCACGATACAAGCGAGAGAAGCAGAAAAGATGGCATCACGAGACAAAATAAAACAGACGGTCAGCGAGGCTGCACACACACACAGAGTCACGCATAGAGTATAGATAGACAGCAAGAAAGAGAATGCGCACCAAAGTGCTGGCGCTTGCGGTTGCGCTCGAGCGGGTTGTAGAGCTTCACGCGCTCATCGTCTTCATCCGAGCTCATGCCGTCTCTCGGGTCTTGTCTGCTTTTGCTTCTGTTTTCTGGTCTGCGTGATGGCGTTCAATTGGCGCGCGCATTTCAGATTCTCTTGACTCAAACTACACCCCTGGTCAAAATTATAAAACCACCCACGTTTTCCTTCATAACGAAAAGACGGCTGCGAGTTGTGAGCTGCTGTTTGGATATGTAGTCGGTGCAATATTGTAGAGCAG
>JALBYZ010000714.1:0-17827 GCA_038050575.1 Globisporangium mamillatum
CCCCCCCCACCCCCCCCGCCCCCCCCCCCCCCCCCCCCCCCGCCGCCGGCCCTCTCCGATACAAAAACCAAGTGCACTGGGCTACACTGGTCAAGATAGAGGGTTTCGGACAACTCGCCAACTTGGTAGCGCCAGCCAATCAGATTTGAGAATCGATTGTGTAAGTGCAAGAGGTATACAATGATGGTATACATGATTGCTCTATCTCTGTGAATGTAGCCATAAAAAGGCGAGATTGAGGTTGACGCGCTTGTGGGGTTGGAGGCAGATGACCGAATGAGTTGTCTTTTAGTGGGGCTCGCATGGTTGGTCTGAAATAGTCTAGGCGAGTAGAGGAGGTAGAGAACAGCGATGAACTATGTCCAACGCCCCCAGTCCACTAGTCCCCCTCGCAGAGACGCGACATGGCGTGACACATTGGGACATCATGACAGGGTACCCACACATCATGCCATGGGGTTCTCCAAACCTCATCCCAGGCCACTGGATTTATCTGGCCTGGGTGATGTCCTGTCTCAGAGATGTCCTTTTAAAATGGAAAACCACTCGTGGTACAGTGTCAAAATCCACAACGGTGTAGTGATGCTTCTTGATATGCTGGGCAGAGCTCATTTCTGTGCTAGGCTCTGTGGTCAATAGATCGTGGTCAGTCTGACAGTAAGAGAAGCAAGCTTCTCCAGCATCTCCGCACCATGACGCATTGAAGGTGCATTCGCCGCACAGTACACGCACATACTAGATGAGACTTTTCCGTCCACCGTGTTCGTCATCCGTCCATCCGTTTTGGTTCAGCTAATTCCCTCCAGATGGACAGTTCACGGCTCAGCAGCCCAATCTCTGTGAGTGAAAAACAATGTGTGTGTGTGTGTGATTTCCGCTACGAAACCCTCCAGTTTGTGCCTCTTCCAATCTCATCAAGGACTGTAGCATTGTACTGCGTCGTTCTGTAGTTTGGAAGCCTGAAAGTGCAACTCTGCCAAAGGCAAAGAGCTCCATTTGGGTTTGGTGCTTTTTGCCGTTTTACTTATTCGATTCGGTGGGTCCTGCGGTTCCCACGAACGCTCTGAGTATCAATAACTCAATGAGTCAACGGCGCGGGGACTCTTTAGATCCACCCAGAAGAGGTGATGCTCTCTAGACATAGCCGCTTCAATGTGAATTCAGCACCAGCTCTGTCAGACAACCAGGATGATATATGGTTCGTTTCACACGTCAAACCGGGTTGCCCCTCACTCATTGTTGGCATATGTTTCTTCAAGTCAAGCATGGTGACTAAACGTTTTCTCATGTCTGTCGACCAGTGGAGGGAGGCTCTGCGCTTCCACCAGTCTGGGTTTCATACCCTGGCTTGCCTCGGCTTCAACAGGCACACAATCAACCAGCGGAACGATGGCCAAGTACACGTTCCTCCTCGCTGTCGTAACTCTCTTGAGCTTCTTCTCAACCACGTTCGCGCAGTCGGATTTGGTTCCGAGCGATAAGCAGGCGCTGCCGATCTTCTTCTTCCATGGCGTCACCTCCAATTCGCAAGCCGGTCGCAACCTCCTCGCGAACTTGACTGCGGAGGGTCGTCTCTTCACGTCGCTCAGCTTTTGCGCCGATGCATGCTCGATCCAGGCACTGAACCTGCAGGTCCCGCTGGCGATCAAGCAGATCCGTAGCATTGTCGCGAACGACTCGCGCTACGACAACGGCTACGTGTTCATCACGCACTCACAGGGTGGGGCCATTGGCCGTGGCGTCGTTGAAGAGATGGACGACCACAAGGTCAAGGTGTTGGTAAGTCTCGCTGGCGCCGTGAACGGCGGTTTCAACGGACCACAGCCTGAGGACGCTCTTCCGTTCCGCGTATTCGTGACCGACCTTGGCCCGCGCTTGTTGCCAGCGACGATCTTCAACTTCTCCAAGTACACCCCAGCCGACTACTTTGGTAAGCTGCAACGCGACTTTGCCGAGCTGGCGGTGAGCACGCCTTCTCCCCAGGACCAGTACTCGGCGTTCAACCTGGGTCGCTCTCCGTACTACGACCAGTGGGTCAAGACGAACCCGTACTTCCCAAAGATCAATAACCTGAAGGTCTGTGACGCTGGAGATGCCAAGTGCGAAGACGACAAGAAGCGTCGCCGCGAGAACTTCCTAAAGCTCAAGGAAGCGCACTTCTTCGCGTCGCCAGCGGACGAGTTTATCGCCCCGTGGCAGCAATCGCACCTGGCGTACTACAATGAAGTGGCAAGCGTGGAGGAGATCGAGACCAAGTTCTCGAGCTTCAAAGTGCTCGACGTCACGCAGACGCGCGAGTACACCAACGACACGTACGGACTGCGCACGCTCGACAAGCGCGGTGGTCTGTTCTTCCACACCGCTCAGGGCGTCGGCCACAGCTGTTGGCTGCGCGACTACATCCCCACGGGCCAGAACTCGACGTGCTACTTCCAGCCAGTGTTCAACCAGCACGTGTACCCAGTGCTCCAAGGATCAGCGTTCTTCCACACGCGCGCTTCGTGCTAGAGGCAGGTACTGAAGCTCCGCTGAGGGTTGTCTCCAATGAATACTCCAAAGACCCAACAGCCCTGACAACCACCTGGTAGGCAACCTCGCTGACTGCTTCATTGCTACGAGCTGGAGTTAGAAGCAGTGCTCTCGTAGCCTTTCGTTGAATGAAGATGATCTTTCGTTTACTTTCTGAGCATTGCATGTGCTTGCGACCAAAAGAACGTGTGATGGATACATACCATAACTCAACGGTAGTCAACCACCATTCATGTGATAGCCATATATGACGGCCACATTCATTTCCGGATCTAGCATCCAGACGCTTAGACAAGGAGCTTTTGCAGTTGATGGCGCACGTTACTGATCGAGGTGTGCATCCTTGAGACCGCGAGGCGCACTGTTGTGAAGGATTGCATGCAGTACTAGCGCTTCATAAAAACTGGTGTGTATTGTGTGGGCAGAATATAGCAAAAGCACTTGTGGGTAAAGAGGTATGCGTTTAGTGCGCCCAGGCGGTGGGGACAGCTACCTACTGCTGGTGACAGTTCGCGGCATCCGCTTGCTTGAAAAGCGGGTAGACGTGCTGATCGTAGACTGGTTTGAAGAGACACGGCGTGGTGCTGTTCATTGGTGTGGAGTCGCCCACCCAGCACGAGTGCGCGACCTTGGGTACTGCGTGCAGGAACAGCCCTCCGCGCTTATCGAGCGTCTTGAGCCCGTACGTGTTGCTCTTGTACTCCATAGTCTCCACCATGCTGATCACCTTGAAGTCTGTGAAGTCGTCGCGAATCTGGCTCGCGCACAGGACGTCCTGGTACTTGCCCAGGATGGACGACTGCCACGGCGCGATGACGTCGTCGCCCGAGGACCCGAAGAAGTGCGCGCTCTGGAGCTTAAGGAAGTTGCGGCGCCGACGTTCTTGGTCAGCCTTGCAGGCGTCCATCAGTTTTGCACCTCCATTGCCACTGTTCTGGGCCTCGACCTCACACGGGTATATGTTGTTGAGGTTCGGCAGGAACGGGTTCGATTCGACCCAGGGTTCGGCCACGGGCGAGCGCGCGAGGTTGATCACCGACACCTTGGCCTGGAGCTCTTCCTGCTCGAACACCATCTCGTTGAAGTCGAACTGAAACTTGCCCGCGAGGTCCGTTGGTGATGACGCGTACTTGGAAAAGTTGAAGAGCGCAGGCGGCACGACGTTCGGACCGATACGCTTGATGAACGCGAGCGTCGGGATCAAGTCGCTCTGCTGCGGGCCGTAGAAGATGCCGTTCTGCGCGCCGGCGAGGCTCACGAGCATCTTAACACTGTGATCGTTCATCTCTTCCACGACCGCGCGCGCGATTGCACCACCTTGAGAGTGGCCCACAAAGATGTAGCCATTCGCGTATGCCTTGAGGTTTACGTTGATGACCGAGCGGATCTGCGTGATCGCGAGCTGCACCTGGTCCTTCAGCGGACCGCCCGAGCACTTCTCGATACAGAACGAGAGCGCTGTGAACACACGACCTTCGGCCGTCAGGTTCTTCTCAAAGTTCACGCCAGCCGAGGCGTTCGACGTGACGCCGTGGAAGAAGAACACGGGAAGCTGGGGCGTAGAGGTCGTGGTGTGTTTGGAGGCGGCGGTCGCATCATGACCAACGCGCAGGTGGAAGTAGTTCGCACTGGAGGTGGAGAGCGCGGCAGCGAGGAGAAGGCCCGCGAGTAGCAGTAGCGAAGGCGGAAAGCGGGCAGGGGCCATGGTTGTGTCACCCGCAGTGGTGGTGCACTTGAATCTGGTGGAGAGAGCAAATGCAAAAATGAGAATGGTTCGTGGAGTGCGTGTGGAGAACGGAGGAGTGCCCCGCGGAAGCTGGTGGTCCTTGCTGTGGCTCTGGTAAGCAGTACCGAAGACGGATTCACTCGCAGCGATTTATCTCAGCTCTCGCTGGGTTAATTTCAATCCCTTCATTCATTCGTGCTGGTCGCAGCAAGTTACGACAGGGAACAGTCGCCGCTGAGTTATAGTGCTGCTGCATTGCTGGTGTCAGTGGCGCTTCATTTCGTATATCACATCTTAGATGTACTGTATTCAGCACAGCAGTGTCAATCCAACCTCACTTCGTCAGAACGACTGGAGGGTCAAAATAAGCCAAAGATCCATCCATCTGAACACTTCAGGATCCACTCGCCGTGAACCCATTTGAGAGAACGAACGGGGTGTGTGGACCACAAGCGTGATTACCATATTCGATCACTCCACACTTTCTGGCAAGTGTCCATGAGGGCATGGACGTGTTTTCACTATTGTACATTAGTCGATCACCTTCGTCTCATTAGCAATAGGTGTGTGGTGGTGCTGTTGAAGTGAGAGAGGCTCCATATTGACATTGCAACCGAGCTTTTGGCTTCAAAGCACACAGACACTGTGTGTGTGATCTTCAAGAGCTCATCAGATCACACCGATGACGCATCGTATTATTTCAACCAATCATCACTTGGTATGTTCCTTGTCGAGACGGTACCGCACTATGATTGGCTACCCAGAGTCATGCTGGTCAACGCAATCTTTGCCTTCCTGTGAGAACAGTCACTCAAGTCAATCAAATTGACTGACGACCAAAGAAAGCCAAATGCGAGCAGCAGCAGTCCGCATTCTTCCTCCCGCACTTCTGAAAAGAGCTCAAGGCACCACTGCCACCTCAAGACGACACAGGCGCTTAAGCACAAGAAGCATGGCGGCCTCTACTACGCGCGACGAGGAGATCAAGGAGTGGCACTTCCACGTCTACTGGCTGGAGAACCACAGCGAGCAGGGCTTCGCGCGCGCCGACGTGCTGCGCCGCCAGCTGCTGGAGCGCGTGGAGAGCGACCCGGCGTTCATCGCGGTCTTTCACGGCGTCTCGAGCGTGCAGTACCCAAAGCTGCTGGGCTTGCCGCCGCCGATGAACCGCAAGCCCGTGGGGCCGCACCCGAGCGGCAGCTTCGAGGTCTGGGTGCCCAAGGAGTCATTCGTGCGCGTGCTGTCGTTCTTCACGCTGCACCGCGGCGCGCTCTCGATCTTCCTGCACCCGCTCACGAAGGACCAGCGCATCGACCACTCGCCGCAGCGCGCGATCTGGCTCGGCCAGCCGTGGCCGATCGACAGCACCCAGCTGCCCGAGGACCCCACCGAGGAAGACGCTGACCCGCCGTTCCAGTACCCGGAGCTTGGCTTTGGCTACAGCCGCGCGGACTGATTGATGTGAACCTCCATTAAGCGCCCAAGCCGCCGAGTGATGTGTGTGTAAGTAAATAAGCGTGCGATGCAGAGCATGAGCGCAAAGCAAATTGAATAGACGGCTGCCATTTCGCTGAGGTGGTGACGGAAATCCGCGGCCATCAGAACTGGTCATCATGAGTTTTTGCCCATTGTTAAAATTGACTTGCAGTACAGTCACACCTCCCATTAGTGCGCACGAAAAAATGAACTTTTTGTTACCAAAACAAACAGATAATCAAAATTAAAATGATTAAGAAATGCAAGTAGAATGAGTGAGTATAAAGTCTAAGCTAAAAGCCGAATAGAAAGAGGTGACATCCGCATCTTCTCCATGCTCTCAACGAGCTCATGGAAGCCTTCGTCAAGGATGCCAGCGTGACGCCAGCAGTTGTTGACTGTAATGCTTGTGACTGATTCCCACGCTTCTTGAGCCCAGCGCATGGCAACGAGAATATCGACCTGGAAGAAGTCTGTGCTGCTCTCGATGTTCGCTTTTCCAGCAGACAGCGCTTGCTCCAGAAGGACGTCCAGTTGGTCGACGTAGTAGCGGTTCTTGATGTTGTTGACACAAGACTTGAACGACAGGATAATGCCGGCATCTTGTGGCTGGAGATGCGCGGTCGTGTTAGGTGGTAGCATGCGCACTTTCATATTGGAGAGACCATCGTGACCTCGGTGGCAAGACGCATTGTCGAGCAGCAAAAGTACGTGGCGTCCTTCATTTTTCATTGTCTCGTTGAAGTTGTACAGCCACCCTTGAAATAACTAGGTGTTCGTCCAGCCTTTCGGTGCGCAGCGGTACTGCAGGCCCAGCTTTTCACCAATTTTGTCCTTGAAACACCGAGGCTGGCGTGCAGTCCCCACGAATAGCAGAGGTATCTTGATGGAGCCGTCGGCATTGGTCGTGATAGCAACAATAATGCGCTTCTTGGTGTCCTTCCTCCCTGCCATGCTGTTCTTGGACACGGATGTTGAAGGAACCATTCAGTAAAAGAAAGCGGACTCGTCCACGTTGAAGGCGTCGCCCTTTTCAAAGTTGCGCGTCACACGCAAAATCTCTTCTCGCCCTCTCTTGACGTCGTCGACGCTCGCTGATGCTGCTTCGCCGTGAACATGACGCGGTTTGAGACCGTGGCGACGCTGCAGCTTCTCCATCCATCCATCTGAAAACGTGAGCTGCGCGAGCGCGTTGCTTGTCGGCCACGTGGGGTCCTTCATGATGCTCTCGCGGATTTTCGCTGCTTTCGCGCGAATCGTCGCCTGGTTCACGAGCGGCAATTGCATGCGCTCGCAGATGCTGATCCAGTACACCAACGCAGCTTCCAGGGGTGGGCAAGTCACATTATGTCGCATCTCGGACGCAGGATTCGAAGAGCTCACGGGCTCCGGGCCGTCAAAGAGTGTGCGCAGGGTCGACAACGCGGGTGGTACTTGCGGCTCGAGCGCCGAGCGCGCCTATTCGCGCACATCCATAAGCGACATCTCCGGGTGCGCTCGATGGTGGACGTGCAGTGCCTGTTTCTGCGCATCTGCTAGACGAACGCGCGTCGGGGTCTTTGGCATCGTCCGTGTCGTTGTCTTCCTTCTCGTTCGTGCCGCGCGCCGCTTTTTGAATCTCCAGAGTGTTTGTAAAACAGTGAGCAATTCATATTAGAGAGATAATTGATTTATCGATGAGTATTTTAGACAGGGGCTAAATTTTGCGGGGTTTAGTTAATGGGAGGTGCGACTGTAATTGATACACTGCTTATTATGGTATTGCGTTTGACAGTATATCGTAGTTTTGTGCAAACTGTAATAAGTCTTCGGCTCGCCGAAAGCGCACATTTTCCATATTGGAGCTGGTCAGTATCATAAATTTGCCAGCATAGTAAACGTTCCGCTAACCTCCATTTCTCCGTCTGCATACTGAAAACATCATCTCTACTGGACGTTAATGGGTGTTAACGGGCAGAAAGGCAGCGGGACAAATTTCGTCGTGTCAAGGTTTTCTACACACTAGGGTTATTTGCAAAAATGTCAAGGTGAAAATACCAATTTTAAGGTTATATAAAGCACAAATCAGCAGGCTGACATAATGATTTGAAAACCATGTCTTCTTGATTATTATTTGAAAACCATGATCTGTAAAAACTAAATGGTGTCCCGCAATTTGTCGTACCCCGGCTGCTAAGTAAATTGGTACCGATTTAGATTTGACACTGTGATCCGATTGGTCAGAAGCAAACCATCACTCTTAGGTTTTTCAATTCAAAGAGAATATTTATTCGTGAAGGGAGTCTTTCACTTAGTTTCATTATCAAAAGGTGATCGGAGAATGTGCTCACAATACACTTAAAGAGCACAACACACTTTGACTTTGTATGCTGCGAGAGATGGAACGAAGGCCTTTGTGAGCAGTTTGTGTACATTTATATTCACTGGAATCGATAACCCCTCTTTTTGCGTTTGTTTGAAATTATACCGGTATCTACACTGAACTGAAAAAGAGAGGGTCATGTTAAAATGCAAAGCGAGACGTATCGAGAGAGAGAGGTCGCGAGCTTTCAAATTTGTCAAAATCAAATGGTTTTAGCTTGCAATTTGTATTGGAAAACTTCAGGCCGCATTTCGTACTTACACGGAGCGCGTTGCGATTCATCAGAAGGCGACAGACACAGCGGTGCCATTCTTCCCCAAGCAAAGCCGTCGCGGGTACGAAGCCGACAGGCAACTCTCTCTCTATGTCGATGTGTCGATGTGTCGATCTGGCTGTATGGCTGTGTAGCTGTATGGCTGTATGGCTGTGTGGCTGTGTAGGTCGATGGCTCATGACTGACTGCGTCTGTCTGTGTGATCTCTCTCGATGCATGTGCAGTTGGTCTCTCACTCCCTCGATATGTCGATCTTCCAGCGCCGCAAGAACCCGGAGCAGCTCGTTAAGCTGCTCAAGGAAGGGCTCGCGAACCCGTCTGCGCCGGGCAAGGTCGCCAAGGACGGCACTGTAAGGGCACATGTGCATGCTGTGGTAGAATCTATGTGTGTGAGCTCCATGGGACGGGTTGAACTTGACATCTGCGCACGCTCTGGCGTTTGAATGCTGCTGCAGGTGGTGGACGAAGTGACCAAGCGCCTGAACCAGATGAAGCTCCTGCTCTACGGCGAGGTACGTGACTGCATTAATATGACGATGATGAAGCTTTGCTGTGCGCTGTGTGCTAATAGAACTATGACAATGATGGCTGTAACAGGGCGACCAAGAAGCCAAGCCGGAGAAGTGCGCGCAGCTGTCATCGCTGATGATGACAAGCAACCTTGTGCCGAAGCTCATTATCGGGCTCGAGAAGCTACCGTTCGAGGTGCGTTCAACACAAGCTCTGGTGAAGTGCGTGGCAGGGTAGTGTGCTAACCGAGTCTGTGTATTTTACGAATGAATGCATACAGGCGCGCAAGCACTTTGCGCAGGTGTTCAACAACCTCATGCGCCGTGACCTGTCCGGATTCGTCGGCTACGTGGAGCGCCAGCCAGAGATCCTCTCGGTACTCGTGGCTGGGTACGAGAACCCGGAGATCGCGCTCAACTGCGGCACGATGCTCCGCGAGGTACGAATGAGCGCTTCCCTTGGTTGGTTCGCTTTCTTTATTGTGGATCTTGGTGGTGACAATGATATTGTCTCCCCCTTTCTGCTGCTGTTCGATAGTCGATCCGCCATGAGCTTCTCGCTGCGAAGTTGCTCTACTCGTCGGATCTGTGGAAGTTTTTTGACGTGTACGTGCATCTTCCCAATTTCGAAGTCGGCTCGGACGCGTTCGCAACGTTCAAGGATCTGCTCACGCGCCACAAGAATCTCTCGGCGCAGTTCTTCGCCAGTCATTTCGACCAGGTACGCCTCTCGTGTATGTAAGAGCTACGATACAATGTGAATGGGGAGGCTAATGAGGATAGTGCTCGCTTGCTCGCTGGGAATCCAATGACTCTTAGGTGTTCTTCAAGTACAACAGCTTGTTGACGTCGGAAAACTACGTGACGCGCCGCCAGTCGCTCAAGCTGCTCGGCGAGATCCTGCTCGATCGCTCCAATTTTGATATTATGATGAAGTACATTGGGTACGTCCCTACTTGTTGTCCTGATGTCGAATGGAAGTGAACGCTCGCAAGAATAACCAACTAACGATCGCTTGTGTGATTGTGTGATCTCGATGATTCAACAGCGAGAAAGAGAACCTCAAGATGATGATGAATTTATTACGCGACACGAGCGCCAACATCCAGTTCGAGGCGTTCCACGTGTTTAAAGTGTTTGTGGCCAACCCGAAGAAACCGGATACGATCTCGCAGATCCTGCTCAACAACCGCGAGAAGCTCGTCGCCTACCTCAAGAACTTCCAGAACTCGAAAGGTACAACCCCCACACCAGTGTGATTAAGTGTCGCATTATCATCCATAATTGCGTTAACTGACTTTTGGAATCATTGCCACTCCGCAGAGGATCCTCAATTCATCGAAGAGAAGGCTCTGCTGATTAGGACACTAGAAGGTCTGCAGCCATTGTCGACAGACGGCGCGGTGGCGCCTCCAGCACCCGTGACGACGTGATCAAAGCTCCAGTAGGTAAGTAGCCGCGAAGCAAGAAGAAGACAAAGAGAACAAAGTGATCGTGTGGTCGGTCACCCAGGGGTTTCGTGGGGCTGTCTGTCTGTCCCAGTTTGCGTGATGATGGTGCTTCTATTTTTTGCAATAAATGAGTATTGCCGTCGAGCAAAATGGCGTTCTTCACTTGTGTTTTGCCTTTGTAGTAGACTACCAGCCAGCAGGGAGCAGCAACGTCGACTCGAAGAACCAAGCGATTTAGAGATCGCTTCGCGACGAGCTCTCGCCAAGCTCGTGGATTCCAAGCGTATGGAAGTCTAAGAGGCGGGTCTCGAACGCGTACCCTTGGCCCGCGAGGACGCTGTCCACGGCCTCGCCCGTGTTCCAGATGATCCGGCACTTGCCACGATCCACATTATCCAGCTCCACGACGACGTCAAAGATCGGGTTCCCGCCTCGCGCAGCTTGCACTTTGCCCTTGCCCGGCGCTTTCTGCGCCGCCGCGTCGCCCACAGTGACGCTCTGGACACCACCGATCAATCCTCTGAGCGCCTGGTTCTTGATGAGCGACCGCAGATCTCCGTGCGCGCTCGCAATCAGTCGAGGGCTTCTCTGGCGCACAGTCCCAGCGTCGACTTCCGCTTTGCGACCGATTTCATCGACGATCAGGATCTCCACTGCGTGGTTCTGCACGCAATCGATCATGATGCTCGCCTGCTGCTCGAGCGACTTGACCACCATGCGGCGTGCGAACCCGATGCAAGCATGCGGCACGAGTCCGTTGCCGCCAATCTCGTTCGAGGTGTATGGTGCAGACGTTCTCCACGGTCTCAGACACACATCGCGCGATGTTTCTGATCAAGGTCGTCCGAACCCGAATGGAAAGCCAGTCGGCGGTGCAGGAAGAGTAACTGGCGAGTCAAACACTGTCCGCGTCACTCGAACTACAGGGGCTAGCACACGTTTCCCACTCGTGAGCGATCTTCGATACCGAATTGGTGGGAGATCGATACTGCCGATGCTAAAGGAGCCTTCGGGGGTCGCGATCTTGAGCGTTCTGTCCATTTTGAGCGGACTTCACAGCGCGCGAGGCGGGTGGTAAAGTTGCCATTGATACTTCCGCTGCTGCTGGAAGGGGATCGGTCGGTTTGCTGGCTCTCTTTTTCGAGTAGTCCTCGTGGTAGATCTCTTCGGTCGACTTATTCGAGTACGCTGGTATGGCGGAGATCGAGACGTACGAACCGTTTAGCTCGAGTGAGTTCTGAGTTTCGAGTGTCTTCTAGTAAGGAGGATTGCCTGAATCTGGACCAAGCTGCTGTTGGGTTTGTTGTTGTTGTCCAGGCTGCTTTAGTCGGTGCTGCGTAGCTCTTAACCCATCATCGTCACCTGTCCATTCAGTGTGGACCATGAGCAGATGCGCGAGCTTGAGTGGGTTGTAGTTGACACTGTGTGGCGCACCGCTCGGGCTGCAGTAGTTCTTGATGCTCTCTATGCTCGACACCCGCACGTTTGCATCCACCAAGTCTTCATACAGCAGCTGGAGGTTGACGCACTTGCACAGTTTGATGCCGTACTCGTGCAGCCACGACGCCGCTTGGTGCACATCACACATCACTTTGACCTTGTGCCAGTCTTCCAGCAGCGCCTTCAACATGTTGGTGAGCAAATACGCTGACAGCTCGGCCACTTGGATCACGTAGGCCACTGAGTTCGGGATCGCGATCGCAATCGCCGCGAGCTGTCACGGGAGCGTGTAGCTCGTACACCTGCCAAAGGGCGTGTCGGTGGCGCGCTTGACCATCTGGAAGTACACGCCCACGAGCGACACGTCGGACGGCACGAGGTCGTCGGGCCCCATGTTGAAATCCTTCGCTGTGTTGGCCCGTTGCGCATCATACAGCTCCGGCCGTTCCGGATGTGCACCACGCGCGGCGAAATCGGCGGCGTCGCCTTCATCGCCACAAGATGATGATTTCAATACCAATCAATTGGCACCTTCCACAGACGGAAAATGGCTCACTTTTATAAATACTCGCGCTTTTTCGTTTTGGGCTTTTTCACAAAAGCCAGGTTCTGTCCATCTTTAGTATCCAAACTGGAATTTGTTTGAGATTGCTACCCTGAATAAACCAAAATGAGCTCTAGTTTACATAAATAACTACCAAAAGACCAAACGTTTCATATCGTAATTAACACTATCTAAGTAGCCCACGAATTTAAAGTTGGAGTCAAATCTGAACGTCTCCTGAAACGAAGTTTCGTCTTGAAGCGCCGTCCACTGTTATTTTTAGCTCTCTGACTCACTCGACTCGACTGATGGCGACTGACGGAACGAGTAACCAAACTGGCCTCGTCAATCAATCAATCAGGCACTGCGCTGACTCTCACTGCCGCATGCAGCTCAATCATCCAAGGACAAAGACCCAATTCAATGACAATGGAACGAGTCTGACCGCACTATCCAACGAGCTCATGTGCAGGAACAACCTGAGCATCGTACAACCTACAACCCAGCTCAGCAACACTCACTGACTGGCGACTTGTTCAGACAGTCTCATGTCAATCACCAGTACAAAAAACAGCACATCCCGGAAATTCGAACCAACTCATTTCCGTAGAACACAATCCTTCAAAGATTTCGCAAAAGGCAAGAAGCACTGGAGTTCGTTATGCCACTTTCGAAGTGATGGAAGCAATATACTTGGTTCTCTATTTTTTCCACGGTGGTACGGCTATCCTGTCCTGTCCTGACTGCCAGGTTGAGTGCAACCTTCTCGAGTGGTTCTAAATTTTTGGCATCAAACCGACAAGGCTTCTTGCAGGCAAACAACACAAACAAACAAACAAGAGATCCAGTTTTTCTTCCACCCTCTTGCGTGTCAAACAACAACAACCCAGCAACAATAGCAGCGCAATGGAGTCAGTAAGGTGCATCGTCCCATGGCTTATGCATGCCTTGACTGTGTAGTTATAACAGTCAAGCAGCGGGTGTCGGTGCTTTCCTGTCACGTCTCGCATCACAAAGTGCACATGCGTCAGTGGGCGTAAGCCTCCTACCCAGCATCCACGCCCTATCTGCACCATTTCTTTTGCTTGGTGCACGCTTCTACTTGTGTGTGTTGATTGAACAACTTGCGCTGAACGGACGGTACCTACCGGAGGATGCTGGCTACACGACCGACCACAAGGGCGGACCAAAAACAAACAAGCAAACAAACGCACATGTTCAACAAGGACGCAAAAACTGCTTGCTTTGAGAATATGAATGCATGTGCCAGTTTTGTGTCGGTGGTTTAATAATGAACGCAAATGTGAGTAACCAGAACACGGCGGAAAAAGGCACAGACTTCAAGTCGTCTCCTCGTCACGCATTGCGTGCGTCACACAAGTCAGTCCCGCTCGGAGTAAACAGCTTTTCAGCTCATTATCAGCCAATCGTATTAGCAAGTGATTTATTTCAGCCAATCATATTCTCTAGAGATGCCAGTCAGACAGACAGAAAGACCTACACTTTTACAACGCTGCGACTTTGTGATCCGCTCATGCTGAGCCTTTTTCGCCACTTTTTCAGCGCGGGTTTCTGGATCTCTCCGCTTCTCAAGTGCTCACGGCTCGCTCTCCTCACACGATGAGAGAGCGAGCGGTCTGCCTGCCCGCCGTTCTTCTTCCCCAGAGAGTGGCAGAGCAAACGGGACCGCCGCCCACCCTCACATCCCAACGCGCCAAGACCCCGCGTACACAACAGCCACACAGCCACACACACACACACACGGCACAGCCACAGCACCCGAGCAGCTACAATATCGGAGCCGAGCTGCGCGTGTATCTATCTATCTAATAGATATAAAGAGCACAGGAGAACAGGAGAGAGAGAGAACGACAGAGAGAGAGAGCGCCATTAAGAAGATCGCTCGCTTGATGGAATGCTGAGCAACAACAGCTCGCAGAGTGGAGGCAGCCCCGTGACGGAAGATGAAGAGGACGAAGAGCAGCAGCACAGGACAGTAGCAGATGGAGCAGGAGTGCGACGAGTGAGACGCAGCACGAAGAGCTACACGATCGAGGGGCTCTCGAAGCTGCTGCACCGCGCGGCGCAAAGCGGCGACGCAAAGAAGATCGCCAAGATCGTGAAGAAAGCAGGCGTGCAGCTCGACTTGAACCGCGTCGACGTCGACGGCTTCACAGCATTGCACCTCGCGTGTGTGGGCGGCCACGAAGACGCAGTCCACGAGCTCGTGAGTGCCGGTGCGAAAATCGAGGCCACGACGCCTGAGGGCTTCACGGCGCTCATGTTCGCCGCGTGGAAAGGCGCGCTCTACATCGCGTCGTACCTGGTGGCGCACGGCGCGAACCTGAAAGCCATGGACGTCGATGGCAACGACGCCGCGTACATTGCGCAGATGAACAGCCACATACACGTGGTCGAGTACTTGCGGCAGGCCGTCTCGCCGTCGAAGAGCGCCACGAGTACGACACCAGTATCGGTGAAGATGCTCGACAAGAGCTTTGGCGAGGTCTCGGTGGAGGAGTCCAAGGAGCAGGAGTGGAAGAAGTCGACGACGTCGAGCCCCCTGAAGAGCTCCTCGAGTCCGGGTGGGAAGAGTAACGACGACTACCGACTGCTGGACACGAGCTCCGGGAAGGTCAGTGCGGATCACGAGCTAGAGGCAGAAGACGACGATGAGGATGCGGATGGCGACGGGGACGCAGCGTCCGACGATGTGGTGGACTCGGACGGCGCGACCCCGCTACTGATCGCGGCGATGCACGGGCAGCTGGAGACCGTCGAGTGTCTGATCAGTCGTGGCGCCAACATCTCGGCGAGCATCCCCGGCGGTGTCACAAGTCTACACCTCGCGGCGGGCGGTGGGTACTTGGCACTGGTGACGTATTTGCACGCGCAGGGCATGGAGATCGATGTGGAGACTGACGAGGGCATGACGCCATTGCACGAAGCCGCTCTGCACGGCCACGTGGACGTCGTGCGGTACCTGCTCACGAACAACGCGAACGTGAACGCGGCGATGGACTGCGGCACCACGCCACTGCACAAAGCGGCGGAGAGCGGCCACGTGCAGGTCGCGGAGCTGCTGATCTCGTTTGGAGCGCACGTGGAGGCGGTTACGAAGGATTACACTTCGGTTACAAGAGGACCGCGGAGAGCCAGTCGTCGCGGGAGCGTTACGTTTGTGGCAGCGAGTCGCGATGAGATGGACGAGCTTGTCCCTCGTGCCAGTGACAGTCCCGAGCAGAACGACAACTTGTCCTCCTCGGCGTCCTCCTCGACGAACTCAGCGACTGGGCGTGGACAAGATGTGTCCAACCAGATGGCGCTATCGCTCGCAGCGAGAAATGGCCACCTGGACATGGTCGAGTACTTGCTGCGCGAAGGCACGAAGCCTCCAGCTTTCCGAAGCGAAGTGGACGCCGCTAAACACCCGCTGCTGCTCGCGGCGGTGAACGGACACGTGGAGGTGGCCCGCCTTTTGCTCGCGCAATGCGGTGCCACGCTCCCCGACGCCGAGTCGCGCGTGCTGTGCGCCGCAGCTGAGCACGGCCACCTGCAGATCGCCGAGCACGCGCTCGCGAAAGGCGCGAACATCAACGCCGCGTTCGGCAAGCGCCAGCCGACGCCGCTGATCCTCGCGGCGCGCAACGGCCACCTCTCGATCGTGCTGCACCTGCTCTGGTCCGGTGCGCAGCTGGAAACTACCAACTCGAACGGCTACACGGCGCTGCACTACGCCTCTCGCCACGGCCACTTGAACGTCGTTAACAGCCTGTTGATGAACGGCGCGAACGTCGACGCGGTGTGCACGGGTAAGAAGACGTCGCCGCTGCACTTGGCCGCGCAGTCGGGCCACGACGACGTCGTGCGGTGCCTGCTCTCATTCGATGCAAACATTGAAGCCGCGAAGACCGGCACGACGATCACTGCACTCCACATCGCAGCCGAGCGCGGCCACGCGGGTGTTGTGAAGGAACTGATCGCCCACGGTGCAAACATCGAGGCCGTGTCGCAATACGCCATCCGTCCGCTGTACATCGCATGCTACCACGGCCACGCTGGTATCGTCGAGCTCTTGGTCGCCGCGGGGGCGAACTTGGAGGCGACCTCAAGCCAGAGCAGCGCGACGCCGCTGCGCACCGCTGTGATCCGAGGCTTCGCCTCGGTCGCCGAGTTCCTGCTCGCCAAGGGAGCGAACGCGAACGCTCGGGACTCCAACGGCGCGACGTGTCTCCACAGCGCCGCATCGAACGGCAGCGGCGAGATGATCCGCCTGCTGCTGAGCGCCGGTGCGAACCCAGACGTGGTCAACCTTGACGGCCTGAGTCCACTGGACTTTGCCGCCTCGGACGCGATCCAGCTGCAGCTCCGCCTCGCGTTGCTCAAGTCTCACTGGCTCGGCAAATAGAGAGAAGTATCTATCGTACGACTACTACCTAAGAACTAACACCCCAACTTATAGAGAAATGTAATGTATTAACAATCAACTCGAACAATCAACTATCAATCGTGGGTGTGGCAACCGACGGAGCCTCACTGACACCCATTGAAGGTACGCGGGGCGACCCTCGCCTCGGATCGTGCTCGTCGTCGCCTTCCAGATGTTCGACGCGGCGTTCGTATCTCGGTTCCACAGTCTGGAACAAGTCTTACACCTAACCAGCCCGTGACGCAAGATTATGCCGCTCCTGTACGGTCGAGGGTTCTCGCATTCCTGGAACGTCTCGCACTCGCCCTGTTCGCACGCGCTGCATCTACTGCTGGTGCGGAACTCATCGACCAGGTACACGTCGCCACCCGCCTTCCGAAACACCGTCCTAAAGCCTTTTCTCTTGACGGGTTCCTTGAACCTGCAGTGCTGTCTTCGGCTCCAACCCCCAATCGCGACGATCGTGCCTGCTCCACTTCCGAACAGCTCCTCGAACCGCTTCAGAAGTCGAGTTTCCATTATCTGGCGACGCATGTAGCCGCCCAGCTTCAGCTTCCGGAAGATGTACTCGTTGTACGCTTGGCTCAGACGCCGGTTCACCTCGTTCTTTTTCTCCATGTCGGCTTTGAAGCGCTCGAAGTCGATCGTCTTCCTGTTGTAGGCGCTCAGCTCCGCCTCCCATTCGTCGATGCTCTTGCCGTCGATCCTCACCTGCTTGCGCTCCTATATGTAGTCCCGGTATTCCTTCGCCTTCGTCTCTCTGCGACGCGTGCCCTGAGTGTAACAGAACTTTGTCTGGTCGTCGGTGTCTCCGTCGACGCAGTACAACAGGTTGCTCATGTTCGGGTCGATCGCGACGAACGTCTTGGCCGTCAGAGGTTCGTAGTCGACAGCCTCGTCAATGTACGTCTCGTATTTTTCTGTCTTCATTTGAATCACCCGCTCGCCGGAAAGAGCCTTTCGCTTCAGGAGGATACTACAGCCAACGCCATCCGTAATAATCTGGTGGTAGAACGTGTAACCCTTCACGCGGAAGCACTTCATGTTGGTCTTGAAGAAGAATCCCCAGGTGGTGTCTTGGTGCTTG